>CM028693.1:38227498-38336718 GCA_016771965.1 Brassica carinata
ATCAAAATCTTGGGGTTTTGGATGAATATAGAGAAAAAGTGAAAAATGTGTTTTTAGTTCATAAGAAATTAGATAGAAGGAGTGTAAATCGATTTTAAGTGCATTAAAAGCTTCAAATTGGTTGTTCATTATGGTTGATGTATTGATAGCAATGTGAATATTGTAAATACTTGAAAAAGATGAGGTTGAGAGAGAGAGAGTTAAAAACTCATTTTCGAAAAAAATAAAAAACAATAATGGTATTTTCGCTGAATAATCCAAACTTTTGAATCATATTTGCAAATAGCAAAAATAAATTAGCAATGTATTAGCTACTAATTGTTTTATTTACTAAATTCTTATAGATGGAAAAATATAATTTGATTCTAAATGGATTATTCTAAAGGTTGTAATTTATCGAAAAAGTATTTTTACTGAGAAATAAATAATGAAAAATATTTTCTGTATTATAAGAAAAAAATAGCTTTCCTTAATAAATATATTTAATAATCAAAATATTGTGTGGATTATCATTATAGAAAATTATATATCATATAATATTATATAAATAATGTATCTAATAAGACCTAACCTCGAGTCGGCCATTAATTATTATCAAAATAACCTATTTTCAAGAAACTCACTTAACAAAATTAGTATTCGAATCTACCATTTGCCAAGAAAATACAGCATGACCATAATGTCACTAATATCATAAGCATTATTGGAACCTATGTTTAAATTCAGTAGGCAAAACCATTCTTTCTTATAACCTTTTTCGTATCAACAATATATTGTTTACTATAAGATGTATAAACAACAAATTATGTCTTTTCATATATTCTACCATAGAATTATGTAATTAATAATGGGGTAAATATGAAATATTATTAGCTTACCAAAAATATGGTTTTCTCAATCATATATTTTAAAAATATTTTATGTAAAATTAGAAAAAAAACAATTTTCTGTCTTGGTTTATATATTAATTAATCTAAACTTTGGTTTTTGTGTTGGTCTTGTTTGATTACTTAATGTATATAAGATATAGACTAGATAATGAAATTTTTTTGAGCTGTAAAATAATCAAACATTATCAAAATGTTTTGAATGGTTAAGAATAATTAGCGATTGAGTTCGTTGAAGAAAAACAATGTTTTTATATTTATACAAAATTATATATTAATTTTGACTATAAAATTTCAATGGAACTATATTTGAAAAGATCCACGCCATTATGGATTTGTATACAGTGTATTATCTTATAAAATTGTGTCGTATTTTCAATCAGCCAAATCCGAGCCTCGTAAAATTATTAATTTTCTGTGTTAATTAATTTATACTACATTTTGAAGTTATATAAAAATTTTAATAAACCAAGGGTTTACAACATTTAAATACAGTTAAACAGTCTAAAATGATTTTATTCTCATTTTCTATAACATTTATAAAATTCTTCAATACAATTGAAGGGCGATTGCCACCTTGTCGCTGATTCATGTGACTCTTGCCATCACTAGCTTGAATCTTTTCATGAAATCGTGGAGTGATTCGTCCTCCCTTTGAGACAGGCTCCATAGGTCGACGCGTCGGAGGTCTCTCGTCCATAAACATGGATCTTTGAGCAACTCCGATGCGAGTTGGCAGAAACCGATGGAATTTCTCTTTAAAACAATTTGGCGGCTCCCTTGAGGTTTTCGACGAAGAGGAGGCAGTAGCCAGCGCTCGTTAACTTTCCCTCAATTTACACCTTCCCATGGCGATCTGGAAAGATTGTAGATGGGCCTTCGTCAGTGGTGCCATCGTGAGCGGGAATTTTATCTTCCGGGATCTGAGATGTTTGTTCCGTGATCCGAGCAGTAAACGGATTCTTCCGTGCCTCTTCGAGAAGTCTGTCGATCTCGAGGGCAGCACTCGTCATGATGGATTTGAGACTTTACCGCTTTGACCTCTGCTGCGGTTTTGTGATGTACTCGCGGAGATCCTTGATCGTTATCGCCCATAACTGCTTTCCGAGATTGTCGGCGTTGCTGCGGTGGATCCGTGCCTGGTTTTCAGCCAGTTCCTCCTGCTTTCGACCCAGTAGAGGTTTTCTTCTTCCTCTGTCATGGGTCTCTCAGCGAGCGTCCTCTGCGGATTGACTTCGCATCCTCCTTGGGTGCACGTCAACGTCTTCATTTGAGTGATCGGACAGATCGCTGATGTCCAGGTTAATTCGCTCGATCTCGTCCTCTTCGTTGTCCCTCATGAGAGGTGGAAGATTCTCCGAGGTCAGCTATGCGCCTGGGGCTGTCGTCGGGATTCTTTTCCGGCGAACCCTTTCCATGCTGGCACGATTTCCTGGATTCTCGAAATCGAGCCTTCGACCGCTGTGGGGACTGAGGGCTCCACGAGCGGTTCTGATCTTGGTTCTCGCCGTTAAGGTTTCCACCTGTTTGGAGAGTGAACCTATGAGCTTTTCTTGTTCGTCCGACCTTTTTTGGGCGGATGCGAATATCTCCTTCATCTGGTCAAGCATCGCGGTGTTTGCATCTGCAGTGACCGTCGATGTGTGTCCAGCCGGAGTTTTATCGACGGGATTATGGTCGTGCAAGTGCTGATCTCCGTCGTTGTCGGTAATCATAGCTGATCGAGCGTATGTGGTTGCCAGAAAGAGAGATCCGTACCCCCCTCCTTCTAGCGCCAAACTGTGGGAACCGAAATTCACACCGTCGAGTTTTGTTAATCGGAGGAAAGCCAAGTAAAACTAGCTTCCCCTGAAGGTTCCGGTTATCTTCTGGGCCACACACAACACAATCAATATGACGAAAATAACGAAGTAGAAAATCGTAAGAACAAAAAGAGAGCAAAAAGATCTTATTTCTGAATCCGCGTTTGAGCGTGAACAACAGGTGAGAGCTTTGGCTATGAGAGCTGTCGACCTTGTATGTATAGATATCGATCTTACAATTACATCAACCATAAGCATGTCAACCCACATGATTTCAACCCTCCGGTTCACATTCCTCGCCTCTCAGAAACGCAACAATCTCGCCTCAACAGTGGAGGAGCACCTCCCAGACTTCAGATCGGAGTAAAACACTCTCGAGTTAGACATATTAAGAGAATAATTATGGTAAGAAAGTTTTGGAATATGGTTTGAAGAGGACGCAAGCATACCTTTTTTATACAGTGAAATCACCGCAGATTAACGCACATTAAGTGTAGATCGTCCAGAGGAGTTAATAACAGGTTTAATGCTATGGATCTGGAAACTACCTCTTTTGGTTGCTAAAAAGAAGGGGAAAGGTCCTGATCAAAACCAACAGCCGAAATCTTCACACCGCTTCTGTGCCTGAGATCATCTAATGGCAGAATGCAACGACAATGGTGGAACCCTAATCAGCAAAACGATGCGGATCAACAACATCACGTTTTCTCATGTGGAATGGGCTGGAGAGCATAAAAAACTAAACAAAACCCAAAAACGTCAGGAAGTAACAAAATTCAAAATGCACAGTTTAATTAAAACACGACATGTGTCAGCCTGAGAGAAGAGTATTTTCTGATGTGGCTCATCGTAGAAGGAGAGAATCTCTTCTTTATATGATACGATAATATATTAATGATTACCAACAGCTATTTACCAACATTTTGTCTAACTTATTTAGCGCCCAGCATTTGGTTACTTAATATTCATATGCAACATTTTCTTACATTAAGGTTTTTATTTTTATATTATTTTCCTCTTTGTTTGGATTGCAGTGAACTAGCTTTGACTGGTAACCTTTCGGAGAATAAAAGGAACGAATAGGAAAAAAATGAATTGGAATAAAAAAGAATACTTGTTCCTTCTCAAATTTATCAAGGAAAGATTTTGTTCATTATTCCTCTACAAAAAAGGAATGAAAAGTAATGAGGGGGAAAAATTATTCCTTGTGAAAGGTATTTTTTAGGAATGGTAAGGAATTGAGTGTTTCTCCTCGTTCCTTGTGGCAAAGCGTGTTTCCTTGTACTATGTTCAGAAATAAAAGTTTAAAAATTTAAACCATATTTGAAAAATAAAACTTTGTTGATTTTCAGATTTTATTATTTGCTTACAATATTTAATTTTAAATTTAAATTTAGTTACATAAGATTAAACAAATATTTTTTATTTCTATTTATATTTAATAATATATATATGTATATATTTAAAATTATAGTCTTGAAAAGATTCTTTTATCAATTTCTTTTGGTTAAAATATATAAAATCAAATTCTATAAAGTTAAGAAAAATTTTGTTCGGTATGTAATTATCAAACGTAAAACTAAATAATATTTCTGAAATTTATAGATATTAAAAAGAGACTAAGACTATCTACAATTGGGGTGTTGGATAAAAGATTCAACAGTTGAATTACTACAATGAGAATGTTGAAAAATGAAATTTGATGATGTGGATTATCTGGTATTGAAAATATTCAACATGCTTGATAAGGAACAAATGGGGACCAACATGTCACTTTCTAAAGATATTTGATATTTTCATATTTCTTTAGTTATTTAAAACCAATTATCTTGTTTTAAATTAAAATTTTATTTTCAGCTCTTATACAAAAAATTATTATTTTAAATTCTCTATTAATAGAGACTAGGTTTATTTCTTTTTGGATATAAAAAAATTATTAATTAGTAAAACAGGATGTTGAACTTTATTAAACAAAACCATTGTAGTGTGTAAAAGTTGAATATGTGTTGAATAATGAGGTGAATGAAAGAAAAGATGATGCAGAGTGTCAAAATATGAGATGAAGGGTGTTGAAACCATTGTAGATATTCTAATGGTATTGAGATTAGAAAAATATATTTTTTAAATAACTGGATAAAACTTTGAAGAGTTGTTTTAGTAATAAAAATTATATAATAATATTTCTGAAATTTATAGATATTAAAAAGAGACTAAGACTATCTACAATTGGGGTGTTGGATAAAAGATTCAACAGTTGAATTACTACAATGAGAATGTTGAAAAATGAAATTTGATGATGTGGATTATCTGGTATTGAAAATATTCAACATGCTTGATAAGGAACAAATGGGGACCAACATGTCACTTTCTAAAGATATTTGATATTTTCATATTTCTTTAGTTATTTAAAACCAATTATCTTGTTTTAAATTAAAATTTTATTTTCAGCTCTTATACAAAAAATTATTATTTTAAATTCTCTATTAATAGAGACTAGGTTTATTTCTTTTTGGATATAAAAAAATTATTAATTAGTAAAACAGAATGTTGAACTTTATTAAACAAAACCATTGTAGTGTGTAAAAGTTGAATATGTGTTGAATAATGAGGTGAATGAAAGAAAAGATGATGCAGAGTGTCAAAATATGAGATGAAGGGTGTTGAAACCATTGTAGATATTCTAATGGTATTGAGATTAGAAAAATATATTTTTTAAATAACTGGATAAAACTTTGAAGAGTTGTTTTAGTAATAAAAATTATATAATAATATTTCTGAAATTTATAGATATTAAAAAGAGACTAAGACTATCTACAATTGGGGTGTTGGATAAAAGATTCAACAGTTGAATTACTACAATGAGAATGTTGAAAAATGAAATTTGATGATGTGGATTATCTGGTATTGAAAATATTCAACATGCTTGATAAGGAACAAATGGGGACCAACATGTCACTTTCTAAAGATTTTTGATATTTTCATATTTCTTTAGTTATTTAAAACCAATTATCTTGTTATAAATTAAAATTTTATTTTCAGCTCTTATACAAAAAATTATTATTTTAAATTCTCTATTAATAGAGACTAGGTTTATTTCTTTTTGGATATAAAAAAAATTATTAATTAGTAAAACAGAATGTTGAACTTTATTAAACAAAACCAATGTAGTGTGTAAAAGTTGAATATGTGTTGAATAATGAGGTGAATGAAAGAAAAGATGATGCAGAGTGTCAAAATATGAGATGAAGGGTGTTAAAACCATTGTAGATATTCTAATGGTATTGGGATTAGAAAAATATATTTTTTAAATAACTGGATAAAACTTTGAAGAGTTGTTTTAGTAATAAAAATTATATAACAAAAATAGGAGAGAGAGAGAGAGAGAGAGAGAGAGAGAGAGAGAGAGAGAGAGAGAGAGAGAGAGAGAGAGAGAGAGAGAGAGAGAGAGAGAGAGAGAGAGAGAGAGAGAGAGAGAGAGAGAGAGAGAGAGAGAGAGAGAGAGAGAGAGAGAGAGAGAGAGAGAGAGAGAGAGAGAGAGAGAGAGAGAGAGTACCTTTTGGCTTGAGGAGAAATGAAGAAATAAGAGATTAGGATCTTATTTATATAGCTAAAATCACGGACTTTGTTAATAGCTCCCCTATTAGGCTTTATTGGGCCTTGATTAACCCTCGATCTCCGCACCAATATAGCTGTCACCTCAGCCCCCCCCACCCCCAGCAGTAAGTTGAGCCATTCAACCGGTGAGTTTCGACGTATGACGCGGACGTCGATCGATAGACATGCGAACGCCGACCGATCAATTGATCGGCAAAGAATTGTGGAAGACAAATGACAATCCGTCGACTGATGGACCGTCTGAAACAAGGATCGCCTGTCGACTGCTGGACCGTTCACGATCATCCAGCCAACCATCCTCAATTAACCGGCCGATCAATCAACGTGTTCGACGAGCAATTACAAATCAAGCCTCGATCAATCAATCACCCATCGGGAAAGTACTCAAGCCAAGAGAATTAGCCATGCGATCCTTGAGACATGTTCAACGATCGGAGATGCAACGATCGAGTAACCAGAGCTCAAAATGGAACATGACCGAATCCGTTATCTTCAGAACCAACTCTTGATACCCTACTGCGAGAACTACGTCTCCTCACAAGCGGACCGGGGGGGGGGGAGCTTACTGTTGGAGATGAATTTAGCATTCTTAACCTTGTGGTCGTGGGTTCGAACCCCACGGTGGGTGCCAAATGTTAGACCCGAGTTCGGTTGAGTATAACAAAATGAAATTAAACTCAAGTGTGGGTCTTTCAAAGATGTTTTATTGATCGGTATATGATAACGAACGATATTACAAGGAGATTTAGTTAAGAATAAAAGGTCGGAGCCTTGTTAAAATCGCCGACAAGAATACAAAGAGGTTCGATCGGTTGATAAACCCTAGATCTGGCCGTCAATGTCTCTGTGTCAATTTTGGATATTTTCATATTTCTTTAGTTATTTAAAACCAATTATCTTGTTATAAATTAAAATTTTATTTTCAGCTCTTATACAAAAATTATTATTTTAAATTCTCTATTAATAGAGACTAGGTTTATTTCTTTTGGATATAAAAAATTATTAATTAGTAAAACAGGATGTTGAACTTTATTAAACAAAACCATTGTAGTGTGTAAAAGTTGAATATGTGTTGAATAATGAGGTGAATGAAAGAAAAGATGATGCAGTGTCAAAATATGAGATGAAGGGTGTTGAAACCATTGTAGATATTCTAATGGTATTGAGATTAGAAAAATATATTTTTAAATAACTGGATAAAACTTTGAAGAGTTGTTTTAGTAATAAAAATTATATAATAATATTTCTGAAATTTATAGATATTAAAAAGAGACTAAGACTATCTACAATTGGGGTGTTGGATAAAAGATTCAACAGTTGAATTACTACAATGAGAATGTTGAAAAATGAAATTTGATGATGTGGATTATCACGGTATTGAAAATATTCAACATCTTGATAAGGAACAAATGGGGACCAACATGTCACTTTCTAAAGATTTTTGATATTTTCATATTTCTTTAGTTATTTAAAACCAATTATCTTGTTATAAATTAAAATTTTATTTTCAGCTCTTATACAAAAAATTATTATTTTAAATTCTCTATTAATAGAGACTAGGTTTATTTCTTTTTGGATATAAAAAAAATTATTAATTAGTAAAACAGAATGTTGAACTTTATTAAACAAAACCAATGTAGTGTGTAAAAGTTGAATATGTGTTGAATAATGAGGTGAATGAAAGAAAAGATGATGCAGAGTGTCAAAATATGAGATGAAGGGTGTTAAAACCATTGTAGATATTCTAATGGTATTGGGATTAGAAAAATATATTTTTAAATAACTGGATAAAACTTTGAAGAGTTGTTTTAGTAATAAAAATTATATAATAATATTTCTGAAATTTATAGATATTAAAAGAGACTAAGACTATCTACAATTGGGGTGTTGGATAAAAGATTCAACAGTTGAATTACTACAATGAGAATGTTGAAAAATGAAATTTGATGATGTGGATTATCTGGTATTGAAAATATTCAACATGCTTGATAAGGAACAAATGGGGACCAACATGTCACTTTCTAAAGATATTTGATATTTTCATATTTCTTTAGTTATTTAAAACCAATTATCTTGTTATAAATTAAAATTTTATTTTCAGCTCTTATACAAAAATTATTATTTTAAATTCTCTATTAATAGAGACTAGGTTTATTTCTTTTTGGATATAAAAAAATTATTAATTAGTAAAACAGGATGTTGAACTTTATTAAACAAAACCATTGTAGTGTGTAAAAGTTGAATATGTGTTGAATAATGAGGTGAATGAAAGAAAAGATGATGCAGAGTGTCAAAATATGAGATGAAGGGTGTTGAAACCATTGTAGATATTCTAATGGTATTGAGATTAGAAAAATATATTTTTAAATAACTGGATAAAACTTTGAAGAGTTGTTTTAGTAATAAAAATTATATAATAATATTTCTGAAATTTATAGATATTAAAAGAGACTAAGACTATCTACAATTGGGGTGTTGGATAAAAGATTCAACAGTTGAATTACTACAATGAGAATGTTGAAAAATGAAATTTGATGATGTGGATTATCCCAGATTGAAAATATTCAACATGCTTGATAAGGAACAAATGGGGACCAACATGTCACTTTCTAAAGATATTTGATATTTTCATATTTCTTTAGTTATTTAAAACCAATTATCTTGTTTTAAATTAAAATTTTATTTTCAGCTCTTATACAAAAAATTATTATTTTAAATTCTCTATTAATAGAGACTAGGTTTATTTCTTTTTGGATATAAAAAAATTATTAATTAGTAAAACAGGATGTTGAACTTTATTAAACAAAACCATTGTAGTGTGTAAAAGTTGAATATGTGTTGAATAATGAGGTGAATGAAAGAAAAGATGATGCAGAGTGTCAAAATATGAGATGAAGGGTGTTGAAACCATTGTAGATATTCTAATGGTATTGAGATTAGAAAAATATATTTTTTAAATAACTGGATAAAACTTTGAAGAGTTGTTTTAGTAATAAAAATTATATAATAATATTTCTGAAATTTATAGATATTAAAAAGAGACTAAGACTATCTACAATTGGGGTGTTGGATAAAAGATTCAACAGTTGAATTACTACAATGAGAATGTTGAAAAATGAAATTTGATGATGTGGATTATCTGGTATTGAAAATATTCAACATGCTTGATAAGGAACAAATGGGGACCAACATGTCACTTTCTAAAGATATTTGATATTTTCATATTTCTTTAGTTATTTAAAACCAATTATCTTGTTATAAATTAAAATTTTATTTTCAGCTCTTATACAAAAATTATTATTTTAAATTCTCTATTAATAGAGACTAGGTTTATTTCTTTTTGGATATAAAAAAATTATTAATTAGTAAAACAGGATGTTGAACTTTATTAAACAAAACCATTGTAGTGTGTAAAAGTTGAATATGTGTTGAATAATGAGGTGAATGAAAGAAAAGATGATGCAGAGTGTCAAAATATGAGATGAAGGGTGTTGAAACCATTGTAGATATTCTAATGGTATTGAGATTAGAAAAATATATTTTTAAATAACTGGATAAAACTTTGAAGAGTTGTTTTAGTAATAAAAATTATATAATAATATTTCTGAAATTTATAGATATTAAAAGAGACTAAGACTATCTACAATTGGGGTGTTGGATAAAAGATTCAACAGTTGAATTACTACAATGAGAATGTTGAAAAATGAAATTTGATGATGTGGATTATCCGGTATCTTGAGAACCAACTCTTGATACCCTACTGCGAGAACTACGTCTCCTCACAAGCGGACCGGGGGGGGGGGAGCTTACTGTTGGAGATGAATTTAGCATTCTTAACCTTGTGGTCGTGGGTTCGAACCCCACGGTGGGTGCCAAATGTTAGACCCGAGTTCGGTTGAGTATAACAAAATGAAATTAAACTCAAGTGTGGGTCTTTCAAAGATGTTTTATTGATCGGTATATGATAACGAACGATATTACAAGGAGATTTAGTTAAGAATAAAAGGTCGGAGCCTTGTTAAAATCGCCGACAAGAATACAAAGAGGTTCGATCGGTTGATAAACCCTAGATCTGGCCGTCAATGTCTCTGTGTCAATTTTTGGATCCCCCTCTCTTCCCCATCCGTCCTCCTTTTATAGGTCCGACTTGTCTATCACTCGTTCGCCCTAGTAATTCAGGCCCAAATCAATGCTTGATGGGCTTTGCAGCCAAGCGACAACTTAATGGGCTTTCCAGCCGAACGATGGCTTGATGGGCCGATACTGACCCAGTCGGCCAGTTGATCGTAAGGCCAAGCCGATCAATCGAGCTATATACCCAATTGACAGGTTAAACGAGCTGATCCTGACTACATTCCCGGTGCTAATGATCTGAATCCTGTTAAATGATGGGCCTTGTGGAAGAATGCTAAATTCATCTCCAACACAAGGTGCGACCATCCTCAAGCTGCTTTCCAGCGAAAATGAGACGCTGCTGGTCCGGAGGAATACCTTCCTTGTCTTGGATCTTAGCCTTGACGTTGTCAATGGTGTCGAAGCTGGCCACATCGTTTACGGTAATGGTATTTCCTTTCAAATTCCTAACAAAAATCTGCATGACTTGACCGATCCTAAGGTCGGTACTTTTGAAGCTAGCCATCTCTAGGTTTATAGTCATCTTTCCACCCACAATATTTTTGGAAACATGCGTGACTTCGCTACCATGACTACGGGTTTTGTCTTCTTCGTCGATTTTGAAGTCGATGGATTTGGAGCTAACGACTTCTAGGTTTAACATTGTTTTTCCACCCACATTCTTAATAGAAATCTGCATTCTTAAGACAATTTGAAAAACGTAAACAAAATCAAAATATGAAACCAATGAAGATCTAACTTTTACTCTGATTCTTAGGCAAATTTAAGGGAAATCCTTGATTGTATATTGATATTAAACGAAATATATATAGTACAAGTTAATAGGTCAATAGACCCTATAGAAAAGGATACAAACTTATCAAAAAGTATATTAACAGATATATATATATATATATATATATAAAAGGAATATATGCTGAAATATAAAATACCTCCTCGTTTTAAAAGAAGAAATCTCTTTTGTTTCCTTTTGCAGAGATCAAGTGGACTTCCAAGGCCAATCTTTTGAAACCGTTGATAAAGAATCGAAGAAATTAATAAAATAAAATGTTTTACCAAAATCATTATCTGTCTATCTATATGTATAAAGAAGGATTTTCTTTGTTTCTGGGCCATCCACATGAGATTCCATGTCACTAAGTCAAAGTATGTGGTAATGACATGTATCACTTCATTTATTCTCAATTGGCTTTGATCGTCGGAAATCATCGGATGGGCTTTCATTTGAACTGTTTTGAGCTGTATTAATAAATGTTCATCTATTTGTTATCGATTCTAAATGATAAATGAACCCATTAAAGACTTATAATTTGTTATCGGGCTTAAATTATTTTTGGTTTTAGAAAACCCAACTTGATGACAATGTTTAATTTTATGCTCAATGACAATGGTATTTTCCAGAAGCCTGGGCAGGTTTATCGATAACTGAAATGAACCGAAAAACAGATATAGTTTAGGTCTAAATCCTGCTAACTATATGTTCTGTTCCAAAATCTCTAGATTCAAAAACAAATTGGAATAGAGCAGGAACCGAATTAAAAATTGGAATGAACAATATACTTATAAATATTAATTATATTGGTTTTAAAATAATCAAATAATTGTAAAATATTATTCTATGAACTAAAATACCCAAAAACCAAATACCATAATAATTTTTGGCCAAAATATTTTAAATTATCTAAATTATTTAAATTTTTATCGTAAAACCCGTAAATCTGATATTTAAGTCAGTGAATCCAATTTTTTTTTAACTTTCAACCTGGATTAAGAAAAAATCTAGAACTGACTGGGATCCGAAATTATATCCGATATTAGTAGGTTTCTAACTTTGTTACTAAACCGAACCAAAAATCAAACTGAAATTGAACCAAAATTTTTAAAAACCTGAACAGATCTTAAATCTTTAGAATCTAAAAACCAAAGAACCGAATGCCCATGACTAGATGAAACACCAGAGAAAATTTTCATAAAAGTATTTCAACTAAATTGTATAAAGCTTTTTGGTATATTTATATATTTTTTTTTATTAAAAGCTTAATACTTCAACTAATTATTAAATTTGTTTTAATACATTAACTTTAATACTATACTTATTTTTAATACACAGTTTATTTCGAGCAAAAAATATTTTTAAATATAAAATAAAATTTTAAAATCTCAAAAAAATTAATGGTAAATAAATCAATTTTGTAAGTATTGTGAAGAGAAAATGTAAGATTATTGTATTTAATTTAATGTGAATTATTTTTAAAATACTAAAATAAAAAGCTCAACTATAATTATTGATATGAAAATAAAAATATATATATTTGCATAGTCCAACAAAAAAGGGTAAAACAACCTGATAACAAACAAAATAATAGAAATGAAATTAGATAACTTATATTAAAACAAACAGATTAAAATATCTATATAGATATAATAAAAACAGAATATAATTTCATTAATAATCACTATATTCATATTAGAAATTTTAGTCAGTCTAACAAAACTGGCCTTGAACCTTTTACAATAAATGCGATCAACATAAAAGAATGATAAAAATTATAAATAACGTTCTATGCATAATTAAAATAAAATCATTTAAATTAAAAACAAATGTTAAAGAAAAATATAATGAAACAAATTTTCGCGGAAGCGCGGTCTTATTCTAGTACACAATATTATAAAATTCGTTATAGACGAAAATGATTTAGTACGACTCCAAACTATTTTGCATGATTGTCGTTATTAGGAGGCAAACAAAAATATGATAATAAATTACTACAACCGTTTAACCCATAGCCTTTAGTTTTAAGTGTTGATAAGGGTTATGTCTAAACATATAGAATGTGAATTTATTGTGGAAAATAAGGTAATTGAAATTATTTCTAATTGATTAAAATATATTAAATAAAAGTATATAATTAAATAGTTAAAATAATTGTAACAAAGAATTATGGTAAGAATGTATGTCCGAAAAGCGTACTTATAAATGGTTAAAAATGGGAAAGTATAGAACCAACAATATTGATGAACTCAGAATCAGTCGTGTCACAGATAAGATAACATCATTGATTGGTCCAGCTTGTAGATAAATAACTTTTAACATATCGATAGAAAAGCTACATACTCTGAGATTCAAAGAAGGAATGTATAATTCGTTTCTTTTGACTAAAAAGACATGACATTCCAAAATCAATTATGGAAGCCGACTAAACCACAGCTACAACTAACATCATGTTTGTGCAACACACTCCTTAGAAATGCTTGAATGAAAGAAAAACTAGAGTCTGGTATCAAACACCCTTGACAGGACAAAGCAAAAGAAAAAAAAAACAGTGATTTTGAAAGATGCAAGCTAAGTCCTTTTTTTTTTGAAACACGATGCAAGCTAAGTCCAATTCAGGAAAAGTCTATCAACAAACACATGAATCTTCATTCTACAAAACTTAAGACAGAAGATATTATAAAGGTCAATCAAAGTTAGATACACTGGCTTAACATGTCACATTCTGCAATATAGCAAAAGAAAAATTGAAATTCACCTGTATTCATCAAAGTCATCTTTGCTGTTTCCGAAGCATCTATGATACTCATCCTTGTCTCCTTCTTCCTCAGCAACCTCAGGGCACTGTGAAGCTTGTTGGGGATGGATTTACATCCTCCTCAGGCCCATTAGACAATGAATTATGCTCATATTACTAGGAAACCCTAGACTCCATCTTTCTATAATAAGGAGCTATCTCCTTCTTAGAAAGAGACTTTTTAGATCTAGAATTCTTCTTTTCGAGATTTATAGATTCTTAGATTCACTTTACATTTCAAACCATCTTTGTAATGAATCTTTAATCAATAAAGTTTATTTGATGTTCCTTTTCCATTTGATTTCAATGTTGATTTCTCCTAAGCCTCAAGAATTTAAGAATCTAATTCTTGAATTCTTTATTGTATGAATCCAACAAATACCACCATTTTTGATTCAAACAGTTGGCGCTAGAAGGAGGGGGTCAAGGAGAACAATCTTTAAAGCATATCAAACTTGGGAAAATCCTAGATCAGGATCAAAAAAAAAAGCTCGATACTTTATGATTTTGGCAAAGTTCGAGAGTTTATCTGGCGATCACCAAGCAAACATGGTGATTCTTCTCGAAAAAGAGGAGCTTTCGGGGAGATGTTCGAGATCTCCATCTTCATAATCACTTTGTCTCAAGCTTGCAATCTCCGTCTTAAGTTTCCCAAAGGTCTCGACTTCTATTACGGTTTCGAGAAAGGTGGAGTGAAATGGGAGGAGGTGAAGGCGGCGAAGAAGAAATCCACGCTGTCATGACATGGGTTCGCCAGCAACCACCGAAAGCCAAAGCCTTGTGTTGTTTCCGCCATGGCTGCTCTCGTTTTCTTAAGAAAGATCGTTGCCACCGAGGCTGTCCACGCCCTTGGAATCTCCGTTTTCATCTACTAACACACCAAGGAGATGACTGTTCCCTTCCATTCGTCGAAACATATAGCTTGCAAAGCTTTTTCATTCTCAGTATAAGCTCTGATGTATATCTGGCGATTCTTCTCGGCCAAAGTGGAGTGACAATTTGCGGATCGAGACTTCGATGCTCTCATCTCCGTTAACAGCATCAGGTTGCCGAGATTAGTTCCGAGGGTGAGGCCTCCACCAACGGCACGTCTCCAAGCTCCCCGCAAGTTACAACAGAGACCACAATGGTTTTCAGATAAAGGTGAAGCTTTCTCATGAAGCTCTGCTGTTGATATCAGCAAAGACCCACCAAAGTTCGAAACTTACTTCCTCACCATCTTGCCGTCTATTCCGCATCTGCAATCACTTCGAGAAGAGTTTGATTTTGGCAAAGCTAGAGACTTTATCTTGGAAAAGCTCAAGTCTTTATTCAGCATCTCGCTCTTAAAAGATGATGAACTCATTAAACAATGGTGCTTCTTCAACGACCAGAGCAAAGCTGCTCCACTAATGGCGTTTAAACAAACCTCACCGACCAGATGCTTCGTTTCTCTATTTCAAGCCTTGCTATGGCTGGTGTTACAAAATCATGTCGGTGGAGCCATTCTAGAGTCACAAGCACCACACCGAGAACTTCAAAGCTCACCGTCCGTTGCAAGACTAACCGGTTCTCTGTTTCCTCTGCTCTGCTACATGATGATGGTAACTTGATTGTTGAGGAAGCGTGCTGATACTTGCTTGCGAACCAAAGCTGCTAGCGAGAGCTCTAGGTCTTGTTATTATAGCCTTCGCATGGAGGGTTCTGGGAAGCTATAGCTGAGGTGGGAGAGTAACATCACTTTCTGGTCAAGCAGAAACCAAGAAGCTATGAAGAAAAAGGAGAAGATCAGTGCTGTTCTTACTCCGGAGGGATCTCTGTTCTTGTTCCATGATGGTTCAAGAACCTGGAGACCTGTTTGGAGATGAGAAGAGTCCGATTCTTCTTGTATCCTCGGCCACCACCTCCCAAGAAGCCACCACTTGTTGCTCCCTGCAACTCGGCAAAACTCAGACCTTCACGTAGTCCTTTCGCTTGTAAATATTACAGCAAAGCTCAAGACTTGATCTCGGAATCAAAGGTCATCTCTTCCTTTCGCTTGGATCAAGCTTCTTCAATAGCGGTTAGTTGTCGACTTGAAGAACTCAGTGACGGCAAGGCCTGGTTTCTTCACTCAAGCTCTTTAGACAAGCTTGCCGTAGCCGGCACAAGCCCCTCGTCATAAGACACATGCACAAGCTCCTTGCCGTATCCGGTCACGTCTCAAGAAACAGCTCATGAGACACGAGCTTATAAATCATCACAACAAGCTCGTCATAGCCGGCACAAACTCCTCGGCAAGAAGAATAACGACATGAGACATGACCCTATCTCAACCCCGCAAAGACATGATTAAATCATCACATGCTTTAATCACTTTTAAACTACATATAATGTAGGAAATTTGCCAAAACTAACCTACAACTTGATTTTAACCCAAATACTAAACCCAAACTTGAATCATATGCAAATCTAACCTAAAACCCCTATGAAATTACAGCATAGTCCCTTGTGACCAAACAAAAAAACAGAAGACATTTTTACGGATATAGCCCCAGTAAGTTGTCTGAGTCGTCTGAGATGTTTTCAGTCGTCTGGACGACTAAAATGTAAGTTTCGGATGAGTGAATCTTAAAAATAATTTATAAATTTTGTAAAAAATATTTTGATGAGTGAAAAATTAAAATCATATAATTATAAACAGTTTTAAGTGATAAAAATTAAGATACGATAAAATTGATTTGTTTTCAATATAGATGAGTGGAAGTAGTGAATCATGATATTCTTTGGTTTAGGGGTTTGACAAACATATGTTGTAGTATTGTATGTATTCTTAGGGTTGGATTTTGAAAAGCTGAAATGTTTTTTTCAAAAATTAAATTTTACCTCTATGTATTTATTTCTGTGTATAGTAAACACTTTTCAAATTTTATTTTATTTTATGAAGTGTTTAATTAGAGAATAAAGTTTATGGGTTATGTTTAGGGGTTAGACGACTAATATTTCAGTCGTGTGGTGAATAATTTTATCCAGACGACTGAAATTTAAGAAAATTTTATTTTCCCGCTTTATTTCAGTCGTCCTAATATTCCCGCCTAAAATTTAAGAAAATTTTATTTTCCCGCTTAAATAATTTAAACCAGATGACTGAAATTTCAGTCGTCTTGTAAATCGTCTAGAAAGTCTTCTATTTTAGTTTCCCGCTAGAAATATTATAGTTTCCCACTAGAAATATTTTAGTTTCCCGCTAAAATTATTAAAGTCTCCTGGACGACTGAAATTTCAGTCATCCGGCGACTGAAATTTCAGTCGTCTAAACTATAATGTGCTGGATGACTTACTTGTTAGTCGTCTAAACTATAATGTGCTGGATGACTTACTTGTTAGTCGTCTAAACTATAATGTGCTGGATGACTTACTTGTTAGTCGTCTAAACTATAATGTGCTGGATGACTTACTTGTTAGTCGTCTAAACTATAATGTGCTGGATGACTTACTTGTTAGTCGTCTAAACTATAATGTGCTGGATGACTTACTTGTTAGTCGTCTAAACTATAATGTGCTGGATGACTTACTTGTTAGTCGTCTAAACTATAATGTGCTGGATGACTTACTTGTTAGTCTTCGGACTTCTGGAAGTCGTCCGGACTTCTGAAAATTTTCGACGATGTCTTCTTTCATATCAAGTGGAGTCCAAGCTTGTCTTTGTAGAGGAAGTGGTGTTTTCTTCATTTGGTAATTTTTATTGCATAAAGTTCTTACCTTTTTCCAAACTTTATATCAATTTATTGTTTTTGTCTCATGTTTTTCTCACTAATCTATCTTTTTGTTAGGTTTTTAATCGGATGATTCTCATTTTCCTTTTGAATATGCAGGTTTTCAGATCTGGAAGACTTAGGGACAACTTATTTGTTAGTCGCCTAAACTATAATCGCTAGGCGACTTAATTGTTAGTCGTCTGATCGACTTCCGGAAGTCGTCCGGACTTCTGAAAGTCGTGCGGACTTCTGAAAGTCGTGCGGACTTCTGAAAGTCGTGCGGACTTCTGAAAATTTTCGACGATGTCTTCTTTCATATCAAGTGGAGTCCAAGCTTGTCTTTGTAGAGGAAGTGGTGTTTTCTTCATTTGGTAATTTTTATTGCATAAAGTTCTTACCTTTTTTCCAAACTTTATATGAATTTTTCAGTTTTGTCTCATGTTTTTCTCACTAATCTATCTTTTTGTTAGGTTTTTAATCAGATGATTCTCATTTTCCTTTTGAATATATGCGTTGTGTGTTCTATAAAAGTATATATATCTAATTTTCCACTCATTATCTGTGTGTTTTAAGCAATCTGAATGTTTTTGGATATGCAGGTTTTCAGATCTGGAAGACTTAGGGACAACTTATTTGTTAGTCGTCTAAACTATAATGTGCTGGATGACTTACTTGTTAGTCGTCTAAACTATAATGTGCTGGATGACTTACTTGTTAGTCGTCTAAACTATAATGTGCTGGATGACTTACTTGTTAGTCGTCTAAACTATAATGTGCTGGATGACTTACTTGTTAGTCTTCCGGACTTCTGAAAATTTTCGGCGATGTCTTCTTTCATATCAAGTGGAGTCCAAGATTGTCTTTGTAGAGGAAGTGGTGTTTTCTTCATTTGGTAATTTTATTGCATAAAGTTCTTACCTTTTTCCAAACTTTATATGAATTTTTCAGTTTTGTCTCATGTTTTTCTCACTAATCTATCTTTTTGTTAGGTTTTTAATCAGATGATTCTCATTTTCCTTTTGAATATATGCGTTGTGTGTTCTATAAAAGTATATATATCTAATTTTCCACTCATTATCTGTGTGTTTTAAGCAATCTGAATGTTTTTGGATATGCAGGTTTTTCAGATCTGGAAGACTTAGGGACAACTTATTTGTTAGTCGTCTAAACTATAATGTGCTGGATGACTTACTTGTTAGTCGTCTAAACTATAATGTGCTGGATGACTTACTTGTTAGTCGTCTAAACTATAATGTGCTGGATGACTTACTTGTTAGTCGTCTAAACTATAATGTGCTGGATGACTTACTTGTTAGTCGTCTAAACTATAATGTGCTGGATGACTTACTTGTTAGTCGTCTAAACTATAATGTGCTGGATGACTTACTTGTTAGTCGTCTAAACTATAATGTGCTGGATGACTTACTTGTTAGTCGTCTAAACTATAATGTGCTGGATGACTTACTTGTTAGTCGTCTAAACTATAATGTGCTGGATGACTTACTTGTTAGTCGTCTAAACTATAATGTGCTGGATGACTTACTTGTTAGTCGTCTAAACTATAATGTGCTGGATGACTTACTTGTTAGTCGTCTAAACTATAATGTGCTGGATGACTTACTTGTTAGTCGTCTAAACTATAATGTGCTGGATGACTTACTTGTTAGTCGTCTAAACTATAATGTGCTGGATGACTTACTTGTTAGTCGTCTAAACTATAATGTGCTGGATGACTTACTTGTTAGTCGTCTAAACTATAATGTGCTGGATGACTTACTTGTTAGTCGTCTAAACTATAATGTGCTGGATGACTTACTTGTTAGTCGTCTAAACTATAATGTGCTGGATGACTTACTTGTTAGTCGTCTAAACTATAATGTGCTGGATGACTTACTTGTTAGTCGTCTAAACTATAATGTGCTGGATGACTTACTTGTTAGTCGTCTAAACTATAATGTGCTGGATGACTTACTTGTTAGTCGTCTAAACTATAATGTGCTGGATGACTTACTTGTTAGTCGTCTAAACTATAATGTGCTGGATGACTTACTTGTTAGTCGTCTAAACTATAATGTGCTGGATGACTTACTTGTTAGTCGTCTAAACTATAATGTGCTGGATGACTTACTTGTTAGTCGTCTAAACTATAATGTGCTGGATGACTTACTTGTTAGTCTTCGGACTTCACGGAAGTTTGACTTTTCTGAGGCGACTGAAATTTCAGTCTTCGAGAAAAGTTGAAATATCAATATTTTATTAAAACTTCGGCGACTGAAATTTCAGTCGTCATAGGTTAGTTTTGCAATTGTGAAAAACTTCAATATTTAATTATTTCGGGCGACTGAAATTTCAGTCGTCATAGGTTAGTTTTGTGGTTGACTTTAAGTTTTGAGTCAATTTTGCAAAACCCTATAATGTATGTGTTTACCGTAGACATTATAGCTGTGGTTTAAATTATTAAGAAATTTCTTAGCTGCTCATTCTCATATAACCTTTATGAGGTGACTGGTGTCATTGTTTTTTGCTGGTGGCCTATGGTACTAATAATTCACAATTATCGTGTTATCATGTAAAAGAGCCGAGCATTAGGCTAAATTGAGTTTGATTACTTGATTATTAATTATGCAAATTTGGTTATTCTTTGGTGTATATTGGTCAAATCATGTTCATGATTTTTGTGAACCAGAGATCTTTCAGCCAAAGAGGAAAAGAGAATCAACAAACGGTTGCCATCCTCGTGCTTCGAAAGATGAGCTTTCAGCTACGAGCTTGTCAGGAGCGGTACAAACGGCACAAGCCAGCGCGTTTCTCAACATCATCATAGCCTGACGAACACACAAGCCAACAACTTTCTCGGCACACACGATCTCAACATGAGACTTTGGGTCGGCAATAGTTCGGTAAACGTGTATTTTAGGCACAAGTTTTAAATTGAACTTACTTTTTATTAGGCACGAGTTTGCGGTTGACTCGCTTATTGTTAGACACGAGTTTACAAAAACTCTCCTTTGACTAGGCATGAGTTTACAGAAACTCTCCTTCTACTAGGCACAAGTTCTCAGTAAACTCGCCTTCGTTTCAGCATGAGTTCAGTAAATTCATCTTTCGCTAAGCACGAGTTTAAAGCAAACTCGCCTAAATCGTCATAGGCATGAATGTGTCTAGTTCATTGTCTAATAAACCTTATTTGTAAAATTCGCAGAGATTGATTTCATCTCTCTCAGCGAACTTGGGGGTTCTTGTTGGGGATGGATTTACATCCTCCTCGAATTGTAGACAATGAATTAGGCCCATATTGCTAGGAAGCCTTAGATTTCATCTTTCTATAATAAGGAGCTACCTCCTTCTTAGAAAGGGACTTCTCTTCATTTCTTAGATCTAGAACACTTCTTATAGAGATTTATAGATTCTTAGATTCACTTTACATTTCAAATCATCTTTGTAATGAATCTTTAATCAATAAAGTCTATTTGATGTTCTTTTTCCATTTGATTTCAATGTTGATTTCTCCTAAGCCTCAAGAATTTAAGAATCTTATTCTTGAATTCTTTATTGTATGAATCCAACAAATACCACCATTTTGGTTCAAACAAAGCTTATCACTATCTCACTACGGTCATCTTCTACCACATTATCACGCGGATATATCATCACCGTCCTTATCATCAGGAATCCTAACAACCACCATTGGACATGCACAATGGTGAACAGAGTAATGACTAGCTCTCCAACCTCCCTTTGCTGCAAAGTGCTAAGGCTTATTAGCGATATGAATCTTAAGCGGAATCTCCGCCTCCACCAACGGCTGAGCAACGTCGCCGCCTTCTTGTTAGTCGGCTTATAATTGGTTCAATTTTTAATCCAATAAATTTAACAATACTGAAAAGAAAACGTAAAGCTCATGATACAAGCAGGCGGATCTATAGTGACAGCGAAGCGGGGGCGCGTGCTACTACTTATAAATCTGTTTAGTTCATAAGAATTGAGAAAGAAGAAGTATAAATCGATTTTAGGTGCATTAAGAGCTTCAAATTGGTTGTTCATGGTGGTTGGTGTATTGAAGGCAATGGCAATCTTGTTAATATTTGAAGATGGTGAGGTTGAGAGAGTAAAAATGCTATTTTCAAAAAAAAAAAAAAATATGATGCCATTTTCGTGAATAATGTGAACTTGTGGGGTAGATAGGGCAAAAAAAGTTTCAAAAAAATGAGAGGTTAGTTTTGTGGTTGACTTTAAGTTTTGAGTCAATTTTGCAAAAAACCCTATAATGTATGTGTTTACCGTAGACATTATAGCTGTGGTTTAAATTATTAAGAAATTTCTTAGCTGCTCATTCTCATATAACCTTTATGAGGTGACTGGTGTCATTGTTTTTTGCTGGTGGCCTATGGTACTAATAATTCACAATTATCGTGTTATCATGTAAAAGAGCCGAGCATTAGGCTAAATTGAGTTTGATTACTTGATTATTAATTATGCAAATTTGGTTATTCTTTGGTGTATATTGGTCAAATCATGTTCATGATTTTTGTGAACCAGAGATCTTTCAGCCAAAGAGGAAAAGAGAATCAACAAACGGTTGCCATCCTCGTGCTTCGAAAGATGAGCTTTCAGCTACGAGCTTGTCAGGAGCGGTACAAACGGCACAAGCCAGCGCGTTTCTCAACATCATCATAGCCTGACGAACACACAAGCCAACAACTTTCTCGGCACACACGATCTCAACATGAGACTTTGGGTCGGCAATAGTTCGGTAAACGTGTATTTTAGGCACAAGTTTTAAATTGAACTTACTTTTTATTAGGCACGAGTTTGCGGTTGACTCGCTTATTGTTAGACACGAGTTTACAAAAACTCTCCTTTGACTAGGCATGAGTTTACAGAAACTCTCCTTCTACTAGGCACAAGTTCTCAGTAAACTCGCCTTCGTTTCAGCATGAGTTCAGTAAATTCATCTTTCGCTAAGCACGAGTTTAAAGCAAACTCGCCTAAATCGTCATAGGCATGAATGTGTCTAGTTCATTGTCTAATAAACCTTATTTGTAAAATTCGCAGAGATTGATTTCATCTCTCTCAACGAACTTGGGGGGGGGGGGTTACTGTTGGGGATGGATTTACATCCTCCTCAGGCCCACTAGACAATGAATTAGGCCCATATTGCTAGGAAGCCTTAGATTTCATCTTTCTATAATAAGGAGCTACCTCCTTCTTAGAAAGGGACTTCTCTTCATTTCTTAGATCTAGAACACTTCTTATAGAGATTTATAGATTCTTAGATTCACTTTACATTTCAAATCATCTTTGTAATGAATCTTTAATCAATAAAGTCTATTTGATGTTCTTTTTCCATTTGATTTCAATGTTGATTTCTCCTAAGCCTCAAGAATTTAAGAATCTTATTCTTGAATTCTTTATTGTATGAATCCAACAAATACCACCATTTTTGGTTCAAACAAAGCTTATCACTATCTCACTACGGTCATCTTCTACCACATTATCACCGCCGGATATATCATCACCGTCCTTATCATCAGGAATCCTAACAACCACCATTGGACATGCACAATGGTGAACAGAGTAATGACTAACGCTCTCCAACCTCCCTTTGCTGCAAAGTGCTAAGGCTTATTAGCGATATGAATCTTAAACGGAATCTCCGCCTCCACCAACGGCTGAGCAACGTCGCTCGCCTTCTTGTTAGTCGAAACGCTATAATTGGTTCGAATTTTTAATCCAATAAATTTAACAATACTGAAAAGAAAAACGTAAAGCTCATGATACAAGCAGGGGCGGATCTATAGTGACAGCAACGGGGGCACGTGCCCCCAACTACTTATAAATCTGTTTAGTTATACACAGAAGATAAGATTTTGTAGAATAATTGGTAAAGATGCCCTCAGTTAAGCCCAGACTTATGAGTTCAAAACTCAGAAAGTCATAATCTGTATTCTTTTTGTTTTTTTTACTACTAGGTGATTTTCCCGTGCTCATGCACGGATATAAATAATTATAAATTAATTAAATACATTATAATAATTATTTGGTTATTTATATTTTAATCAATATGCATAGTTTATTTTAAATAATTTTATGTTATTTAATTAGACATATAATTTTGAATGTATAATATCTCGACTGTTTAATTATTATTGGATATATTAAGATAACATTTATTTTTTTGATTCAACTAAGATATTTTTGTTATACGGATTAAAATTTTGATTAATTTTGTTATTTTCATATAGTTTGAGTCTTGTCTTAGATTATGTATAATGAATATATGTTGTTTTGAGAATTAGATAGTAAAAGTAAACTAAAGTGTTGATCGATTCAGAGTTACGTAAATAAATACAACAAAGATACGTAATTGTAATAGTTAGTTAATATAGTTATAGTATTATTTAAGAATTCATATTTATTTAGTAATATGTTGAGTCGTTCTATAATTTCTATGTATAAAAAATATTACTATAGATGAAAATATATTATTTTTTATTTAATGTTTGACTTTGTGTAAAAATAATTGATTGATCTAGTTACTCATTTGTGGGTATATCGTGTTACATATATTCCATCAAATTCAAGTATATAACTATTTCTAATCTAATTCAACTAAATCATATTTATTGTATCCGTTGCATTAGTTTGGTTTTCATCTTAGATGTGTATATATATTTATGAATTGGCTAGTTGCAAATAGCCTCAGGACTATGTTGATTTTATAGGAATTAGTAATTTGGTATATGTTAATTTTGTAAAAATAAATTATAAAAATAAAGTGATGATAGGTACAAAATTGCATAAAAACATAACCGATACATTCTAAGAGGAATATTAATTATTTACTTTAATATCAAGATTGTTTTCTAAACTTTCATTTTTATAAAATTACATTATATATAAAAAGTAATTTTTCGTTTTAAGTTTTATAAATATTTTCGTTTTCATATATGTTATTTGAAAAATATAAAAGAGAACATAAAAAGGATAACATTAAATTTTATTCATTAAATATATCTTAGCTTATGCTATTTAAAATATTTTTGTAGTAGTATGAGACATAAATAGATTTAAATAAAATGCTTAATACTTTAAAAATATATATTATGTTGTTTAAGATTATTTTTTAAAAGGAAAGATTATTTATTTACTTTAAAATCAAGATTATTTTGTGAACTTTCCTTATTATGAATTATTATTATGAATTACACTATATAAAAAGATATTTTCGTTTTTAACATTTATAAAATTTCTTTATTATATAGGTTATATGAAAAAAGGAAGCCTAAATAAAAAAGGAAAAATAAAATAAATATTTAATAATGATAATTTGATTCATTAAGAGTATCATTGTAATCAACCACCGTAAGAGTTAACGTGAGCACGACACGTAGGAAACTGACTTCTCAAATAATATTATAGAGATCTTGCTGTACATGTAATGTGTTGTCTTCACACGTCTACTTATACCGTTTCATTCTCGGTTGTTATTAATAGCATATTTTCCATTTTTTGTTTTATTATTAATATAATTTATTTTCTTTTCTTTTTCTTGTCAACAATTCCTTTTCTTTGTTAACATACTTTTTTGTTGTGAAAGAATAGGTTATCTTATTCACAATCAGAGGGTTCTTTTATATAGGATTAAATAGACCGTCATAGACAAATAGGCCTAATACATAATGGGCCATAATATTTTCTAGTCTATCTAGGAAAAGGAAAAAGGAAAACCTATTACAATAAAGAATATGAAATAGAGATAAACATGCAGGAAGATATGGGCCGCCTCTGGTTCGTCTGGTACGGGCCGTCCCTGGTCGGTACGGGCCGTCCCTGGTCGGTACGGGCCGTCTCTGGTCGGTACGGGCCGGTTCGGTATCGTCCGGTTATGGGTCGTCCACTTAGATGATTCTTAACACTCCTCCTTGGACGCCATAACCATTTCGAGTTCGTAGTATGCTTAATGTTGCCTCGTTAAAACCTTACCAGGAAAACCCAGTGGGACAAAACCTTGGTGAAGGATACTCTCTCATGACAGAGTACTGATATGTCACGGACTGTACTACCATCAATCATGCTCTAATCTGATCAATCCATGTTGGGCCATAAACCTTGTTTATGCACGCCTACTACTCATCCCATGAGTGGCTATCATATTTCAGTTTGATGTTTCTCAAAACCAACCATGTTTTGGGTTAACATGTCTTTCCACATAGACGGTTGGTTTGGAACAAGACCGAGAGGATTAAGCCGGAACGGGGACGGACATGGTCTTTGTCGATATGGACCTTTTGGTGTGAATCTGATGGATTCACTGTCCTTTTTCTCTACGACCATCTATCATTTCACTCTGGTACGTTGGATCATGGATTTCAACACACACGGCTATGATCTCTTCTACAAATCATTGTAGTCCCATCATATATATGAACATAGCTTGTCCAAGAATCAATTGATATCTTGTATCATTGAAATAAATCAACTTTTCTTTAAGCTGGTTTACTATAAACACAAGGAATTTTTGTTTAAAGAATATATGGACTGATTTGGATGGTTCTTATGGAACTCCTTTACTAAGTGTTACTTAGTCTATCATTTCATATGCAGCTGCTTTGCATCAGTCCATAAACAACTTAGGAACAAAGCTGTTCTTTCTGAGAATTTCTTTTCTCATCTTTCTGGTACCTTTTATTATCTTTATCAAGTGATCAATATACTGCTTACTACATCATTATTTCTGTCTTATGTATCCAGACCTTATCAATCTCGAATTGTAGTAGCATCCACCACATAGGAGTATATCTCCTTATAATCTGTTCCTTGGTCCCTGTGAGTAACCTTGTGTAATCAAGCCATTCCTTTGAATGATTTTATTAGTAGAAACATGAACGACCTCTTGTCTATGAGATCATGTTCTACATCTCACGATTCTCTTTTCCTCACAAGACTCATTTGTCCACTGGTTTATATCATCAGATGGCGTTTCTCTATGTATATGGCCAATACGTCCATCTTATACTTTAACCCCACGTTCCTTCTTTTTTAACTTTATCTATATGAGTACTCTCACGTGGGTTCATGATCCTCGCTTTATGTCGTATATTCAAGTGCTACCTTGTATGTGCTATCTTATATGTAAATACATCATTGGTATCGATACTCTTTCTGCATTCCATTGTATTCCAGACATAACATAATTGATTGCAATCTTATGACCTTTAATGCCTCGGTGTTTGGCGTCCCAAATCACCTTAAGTACCATGGAGTTTGGCGTCCCAAATTCCTGTATGGTATCTTATATTGGTCGACCATTTTCTATGTCTGGGATGGTTTCCCTTATAACCTCGGATCTGTATTCTGTGCACCTTTTCTTTCCTTTCCGAGTTTCCTTATCTTATGGAACATATTGGTCTATCTTGTATAGACTCTGTAGCAACTTGATTGTGTCTCTCTAGGACATCAAAATCGTTGGTGCAAGCTGGTTTATATGTTTAATCATTCTTTTCTTTTCTTTTCAGGTCAATGTGTCTGGCATCTAGTTCTGCTAGCTTTTGTATCATTTTATCACATTCTTTGGACGTCTTAAATCATATTCTTTAGTCCGAGGATCTTGCCAAGACAATGATGGTTAATACCATTTCATTTCTCTTATTCTCCAGCTTATTTCTTTCTCCTTTTAATGTTGGATAGTCGGATTCAATATCCTTATCTAATCTGTATCCCTTGGCCACTAAATATATCACCCATTTTTGGCTCAAGGTTTCTTTTAAACTCGTGGGAGAAAGTCATACTTATATCCAACATATATTCCCAATCCTCTACTGAGTTTCCATCTTAAATGGCACTTATATCTGTGGTGGTATATTCAGATTCTCTTAAGATGGTATATGTATACGTCTGGTTTATGATCCTTAATCAATGGGAATATCTATGCTCACTTATATGGCCTGATGCATAGTTACCTTTTATATGTAAATCCTTGTGTCCCCAAGCTTTAGGTAGTGGTCTTTATGGTATAAATAATTCAGCCAAGTCTACTATGGTCATAGACCATGTCACACGGATTTGTAGTATGTTCATGGATCAGTTTGTCCTCACTCCCCCTCATGGACATACTATAATCACATGGTACTTGGGACAATAAAGCCTAAATTGAGGTTTCCTTGTGTACATGTTACACAACGTGAGATTTTATGGGATAACTCTTTGTGCCTTTGCAATATCTATCTTTGCATCAAGTTTGGACTTGGATGGCTAATCCAGTCATGCCATAAAGTGTGTAAAATTTCGTTTGGTCAACCAATCTGGTTACCTAGGCCTTGTGCCTTTATCATACTGATCCTTGTCATAGTCTAGATCAGTAGAGTATGTAGGTATAGTCTTAACCTCTTTCTTTTAATGCCTTTTGCAATTTTTATTTTATTTTTATAAATCTGTAGGAACTTTTTGTTTCCTTTGCCCATTGGTTCAATATGGAAATCATTCATACTCAAGTTTTATAACTCAATGATACTTTTATTTGGGTAAATAAAATTGTGCCCCTTTAGGCAAATGCCTTGGCCGTGGTCTGACTATCCTTTTATCAAGTTCTCATTTCTCATTTATCAATCAAGGAATCATCAAGCAAACAAACAAGATAACTAAAAAAAAACTCTTATTATAAAGTTGTAAATGACAAGCGAATCAAAGCAAAACATAAAACACAAAATCAGAATGTCGAAATCCCCTTTCTTTAGTCAATGTATAAGCCGGCCTCACAATCCATATGTGTCCACACGGCTTCCTCCTAATCATTCTCAGCTTCATTGGCTTCAGGAAGTCTCATCTCACTGTTTCGTTGCTCAATGTATCTTTTCTGAAGTTCATCAAATCTGTTGATGGTATCTATCACTCTCTGCTTTCTTTGCTCAGTTGCCAATAGGTATGGCAATAGGTCATTATAGGTGGTGAAACCTTTGGCCTTTCGTGATAACAACACATCCTTTGGATGGAATGTGTTACGGGTTTTATATAGTAAATCCTCATTTGTTACCACTTCACCACATAGTTTAAGACTATAAGCGATTTTCATCAGAGCAGAGTGATAGTCGTCCACGGATTCAAAATCCTGGAACCTCAGAACATTCCATTCATGCATGGCTTTTCGCCATACTGGCATTGAGTATCTGGAGTTTAGTTTTATCCAGAGATCATAAGGATCCTCAGTATCTTCGTACTGGTCTCTTAGATCCTCAGTGAGATGATAGCGCATAATTGTTATGGCTCTATGCTTTTCACTTTCAATTGCGTCATTGCCATCAATGATACACTTCCCGAGTCCTCTAGACTTCAGGGCAACTGAAGTGTTCATTGCCCATTCTAGATAATTATCTCCAAAGAGATTTAGGGCAGCATAATCCGAGGGTTCGAATCTCGACATCTAAATTACATCAATCAATTCAATATTTAGAATTCATGCAATCAATTCAAAACATCAATGCATACGGTTTCTTAGGCCACACGGCCATACTAGCAAGCAAGGCCACACGGCCACAAGTTTATGATGCATGATAAGGCCATAAGGCCAGTAATATGCAGTGAAGGTCACACGACCATATGATGTACTAATGGACCACACGGCCACACTAATGTGTAATGCAAGCTTAGAAAAAATTTGGATCAATACTATATGTGGCTAAGGTTTCAAGGCCTTTAGTAGTTTAGGATTTCAGATCATGAATCAAACAAACAATCGGATCAAATCAGATTTAGGGTTTTAGACAGTTCCTCAAGTAATATTAAAATCAGTTCTAATCAGTTCTAATCCATGATCAATTACCAGGAACAATAATTTCAATCAAGCAATCAATGATCAGGTTCGTATCAATCAGTTCTAGCAATAATACTAAACAGAGCGGGGTCACATAGTCCCAGGATGATCAAACGATATTAAACAGGCTGAACAAATTAGGGTTTCAATTATTAACTTTCTAAACCTCAGATCAATTCGATTTCAGATATGCAAATCACAATGTGCAATCAGATATATCAAGATGAAAATTAATCAATCAGAAAACAAGCAAGCAAGCAAACAATTCATCATCACAACATACGATTTAATCAAGCAAAACAGATTCAATTTGATGATGCAAGAAGATCGGATACGGGATCAATCAATTTATGTTCTATCAACTTAACGACCATTGTTATAACAACCTAATTTTCAATCAATCTAAAATAAGATCTTAATTCCTCAAGATTAGGGTTTTAACAAGAATTAGGGTTCTTCAGGTTTTAGGGTTTTGATTGTTACCTTTCAATCTTTAGGAGTGTTGATTTGGACCTCCAAAAGATGGATCACGAGCTGGTGCAGACCGCAAAACAGAAGCTCCTTGGTCGGAAGTCTTTATCGGACGCGGATGAGCTGGTGTAGCGGCCGGGTGAGCTTTTCGGGTTCGGACAGGCTGGTCGGACTGCTTCTTCGTCGGACAAGGTGGAAGCCTGGTCGTGTCTTGCTAGATCTATGATCAGAAGAGGAGGAACGGATCAAGTTGATCACAGACGAGAAGAAAAGAAAGTAAGGTCGCCGGTTTTTTTAGGGTTTATGGCCGGCGGCCGTGGAGGTTTTGTGGTCGGACTTTTCTAGGGTTTATTAGAGCAATTGGTGGCGCGTATTGAAACGGAGCCTGAGGATGCGTCTGAGATTGGATCGTCACAAGGTTTTCGTAGATGGATTCTTCTTGTCGAGAGCTTCAATTTGATATATTGATCGTCGTGTGGATCCTTACGGTTTGAGAGAACGAATGGTTTGAAGTTGCGCCGGAAATTAGGGTTTTTGTGGCTTAAGGTTTGACGGGTTGGATGGACCACCTTTGAGAGAGAGACAGATCGAACTTCTTTTTGCAGGTCAGGTACAGATGAGCTGGTTCGAGGTTGAGCTGCTGCGGCTTGAAGAACTCGAACAGGAAAGGTTTAAGGGCGGACGGGATTAGGGATTTGTGGCCGCCGGGGAGTTTTAGAGACTTGTGGCCGTCGACTAGCTTCTAGGGTTTAGGGAGCACCTCTCGTGCTGATAACGTGTTGTAAAAGAATAGGCTATCTTATTCATAATCAGAGGGTTCCTTTATATAAGATTACATAGACCATCATAGATAAATGGGCATAATATATAATGGGTCATAATATTTCCTAGTCTATCTAGGAAAAGGAAAAAAGAAAACCTATTAGAATAAAGAATAGGAAATAGAGATAAACATGCAGGAAGATATGGGCCGCCTCTGGTTCGTCTGGTACGGGCCGTCCCTGGTCGGTACGGGCCGGTTTGGTATCGTACGGCTATGAATCGTTCACTTAGATGATTCTTAACATTTTTTATTTATTTGTCTTTTCTTAAAGCACATTTTAATTCCACTATTTTAGTTGTAGACATTCACAATTGCTGCTAGCAAACGAATAAAACTAATTGATATTCAAATAATAAAATAATTCATTCATTTTAATTTAATATTTAAGTTTATTTCTTATGACCAAAACAGGTTATACATCATATTGACATATTGTTATATATATAAAAATTGAAGACTACTTATATATATATATATATATTTAATTAATTTTGCCAGCAACAATATGTTCTTGTGCTTAATTACATTTGTATTTAAAAAAATTAAAACTATTTTATAAAAATATCATGCTTTAAAAATACATTTATTATTTGTTACACTTTATAAATTATTATATTTTATAATTAATATTTTATAATATACTAGATATGAGCTCGTGCGTTGCAACGGGTTTTGTTTGATATTTTAATTTAATAAAGAACATAAAATAGTAAATCATTTTATTATAGTCTTATAATTGTTTTTGTATATGTTGTTTAAAATTTATTTAATAATTAAAAGTTTATTTTAACACATAAGTTCAAGTTAATATTTGTATTTTATAATTATGGTGCATAGATGAATTGTCATCAACTTTGTACTTAGGAATAGAAAAAAATATTATAAGTAAAAGTTTAAATTGAATCCAACCTGAAATAAGATTTAGAATGAAAAAAATTGAAAAGTAAATAAGCCAATCGAGTCAATGACAACATTATGCACTTTCTTATGTACTAGTTAACTTTTTATTCAATATGTTTTTAAATTTTTATTCAATATGTTTTTAAATTTTTCATTACGACAACATTATACTCTTTTACATTTTTAGGATTTTAGATAAGAAATTACTGTCATATAACATTTTACAATTATCTTCTCTTTTGAATTTATGGAAAGGTAAATTGCGATCAAATAATTATTTCTAGTTACTAATAAAAATTTAAAATTAATATTTTTAAAATTTGTATCAATACTATTTTTACACTTATTTTGTTACTTAAATAAATTTTTGTATCATGTTCACCATCAAATTCTCTCTTAAAAATATTATCAAATAACTTTTTACAATATCTTTTGGTTAGGACTTAAAAAATATGATACAAATCTCTTTTGGTTAGGATTTATTTTAAATGGAAGATACTTATCAAACTAGGTGTTTTGCCCGTACATGCGGGTATAATCGTCTTACGAATATTTATTAGTTTATATCTTATTAATTTAAATTTTCTCGAAAATTTTAAATCAAACATCAAATTACTTACATATGACAAAGTTTTATCAAAATGTTTAAAACATTCACATATTAAAAATATTATTAAATATCTTTATACAAATGTTTTTGTTTAATTAACATTTAATTATAAAAATAAAAAATTACTGTCATATAACATTTTACAATTATCTTCTCTTTTGAATTTATGGAAAGGTAAATTGCGATCAAATAATTATTTCTAGTTACTAATAAAAATTTAAAATTAATATTTTTACAATTTGTATCAATACTAATTTTACACTTATTTTGATAATTAAATAACTTTTAGCATCATGTTCACCATCAAATTCTCTTTTAAAAAGGTTATCAAATCACTTTTTACAATTTTCTTTTGTTTAGGACTTAAAAACTATGATACAAATCTCTTTTGTTTAGGATTTATTTTAAATGGAAGATACTTATCAAACTAGGTGTTTTGCCCGTACATGCGGGTATAATCGTCTTACGAATATTTATTAGTTTATATCTTATTAATTTAAATTTTCTCGAAAATTTTAAATCAAACATCAAATTACTTACATATGACAAAGTTTTATCAAAATGTTTAAAACATTCACATATTAAAAATATTATTAAATATCTTTATACAAATGTTTTTGTTTAATTAACATTTAATTATAAAAATAAAAAATTATAAAACTATTGACTAAACCTAAAATTATGGAGAAGTTGACAAATAGGCAAAATCACTTCACAAATAATAGTATAGATATTCTTTTACAGTTTTTAGGGTTTTAGAAAAGGAAATTAATATTACATAATCTTTTACAATCATATTTTGTCAAGGATTTAGAAAAATAAAATTACTATCTGATAATTATTTCCAGTTAATATTAACTATTTTTAAGAGTTGTCATTTTCAAAATTCGTTTTTCAAAATCACTAATATTTATACATTTTCCTTGTTAATTAAATATTTTTTTCTTAAAGTTAATTAAATAACTTTTAGTATCATGTTTATCATTAAATTTTTAAAGTAAAAATTATATTACATTATTTCTGGTCAGGATTTAAAAGAAAAAGAAAAATAAATCTTATTTGTTTAAGATTAAAAGGAAAACATATTTTAAAAATGTTTATTAAAATTTTTGACTTACCTAAAATAAAATGGAAATTTTTATATAATAATAATAAATAGAATAATATCAAATAATTATATAGACGATAATTATCATATTTTCTTAAAAATGTTTATTAAAATTTTTGACTTACCTAAAATAAAATGGAAATTTTTATATAATAATAATAAATAGAATAATATCAAATAATTATATAGACGATAATTATCATATTTTCTTAAAAATGTTTATTAAAATTTTTGACTTACCTAAAATAAAATGGAAATTTTTATATAATAATAATAAATAGAATAATATCAAATATTTGTGTAGCTGAATATTGTAATTATCATGTTTCTAAATCTGTTTATAATTAAAAAATAAAAAAATTATAATAGAAAAGATTATTTCTAAATAATAACAAAAATATATATAAGAATATCTTATGTTTTAAAAATTTTGATTTACAACAAATAAATAATTCCACCAATGTTTTGAAAATGTTTAGGAGATCTCTTATGTTTTAAAATATTCGTTACTTTTTATTTGTAAGTTCGCTTCTACGTATGTTCTCATTCGATATGTAATAGAGTAAGGTATGTTAGAACTTTTTTTTTGTCGGCAAAAAGCGCTCCAAGGAGGGAATTGGTCTGTAGTTGGGTAAAAAATTTGAATCATTTCTCGATTTGTGCGTGTCATCCTTGCGCAGGGGCCATCCTTGAACATAAACATGAGTTTTTGTGATAACACATATTAGCAAAATTTACAATTGCTAAAAACATATTTTCTTAAACTAAACAATAATATATATATTATCGATAAGCTCATATTAACAAAATCCAAAAAAAAAACTTTTTAATACCAAAAATATAGATATAATCTTTTCAGGACATATACGAAAAAAAATATAATATTAACAAGATAATATCAAATAATTATATAGACGATAATTATCATATTTTCTTAAAAATGTTTATTAAAATTTTTGACTTACCTAAAATAAAATGGAAATTTTTTATATAATAATAATAAATAGAATAATATCAAATATTTGTGTAGCTGAATATTGTAATTATCATGTTTCTAAATCTGTTTATAATTAAAATATAAAAAAAATTATAAAAACTATTGACTAAACCTAAAATTATGGAGAAGTTGACAAATAGGCAAAATCACTTCACAAATAATAGTATAGATATTCTTTTACAGTTTTTTAGGGTTTTAGAAAAGGAAATTAATATTACATAATCTTTTACAATCATATTTTGTCAAGGATTTAGAAAAATAAAATTACTATCTGATAATTATTTCCAGTTAATATTAATTATTTATAAGAGATGCCATTTTCAAAATTCGTTTTTTCAATATCACTAATATTTATACAATTTTTCCTGTTAATTAAATAACTTTTTTCTAAAAGTTAATTAAATAACTTTAGTATCATGTTTATCATTAAATTTTTAAAGTAAAAATTATATTACATTATTTCTGGTCAGGATTTAAAAAGAAAAAGAAAAATAAATCTTATTTGTTTAAGATTAAAAAGGAAAACATATTTTAAAAATATCTTTTATTTAGGATTTTAGGAAAAAAAGTTATTTTCACATAATGGCAGGTTTTTATTGACACATTAACAACCCTTATTTTTTAGTCGACACATGTCACAATCATTTTGGGTAAAATATTTGAAGTTATTTTTTTTTTATTATTTTTAACACAAGGTTATCTATTAAAAAGTAAAGTTAGTTAATTATAAGAAAAATAAGATTAATTTTACAGTTTTATATTTTGACTTTTAAAAAGGGAAAAAACTTATTTTATAACTAGTTTTTATTTAAGATTTTTATACAACTAATAATTAATTTTATATTTTGTCTTATATGTACAAATACATATTCATCATATTCACAAATATTCATGTACGAAAACAACATAATAATTAAAAAACAATTATGTTAGCATCATAAGATGTATCAAGGATAATAAAAAATTGAGTTGAATCGAGAAATTAAAATAAAATACTCAAGTATTATTTTTTATGTAAATACTATTGTGTTTTTAAATAAAAAATAATATGTGGAAGCTTAAACCTAAATATAGATATGAAATATTAATTTTAATTTTCTAAAATCATAAAGAAATTTAAAAGAATATTTGATAGTAGTTTTTTTTTAAAAAAAAAAATTAAACAAAAAATAATTGTATCATATGTTTTAAGTCCTAAGCAAAAGATAATTGTAAAAAGTTATTTGAAAATATCTTTTAAAAACAAATTTGATGATGAACATGATATTAAAATTTATTTAATTAAAATTAATTGTAAGAATGATAGTGATAAAAATTGTAAAAATATTAATTTTAAAACTATTTGATAGTAATTTAATTTCTCAGAAATTCCACACATAAGAAAATTGTTAAAGGTTCTATGATAGTAGTTTTTCTTTTCTAAAATCCTAAACAAAAAATGTAAAACAGTATTTCTTAGCATTTTTCTTTTCTTTTCCAAATCCTAAATAAAAAAGATTTATAAAATAAAATGTTTTCCTTTTTTAAAATCATAACAAAATGAAGTTTTTAAAATTTATTTTATAGTGATCTTTTAAATAGAATTGATGACAAAATGACACTAAAACTATTTAATGAACAAAAATAAAATTAATATATTGTTGTGATTGGTCTTTATATGTGTTTGGTCATACAAAAATCAATCAAACACATGTTTGATATATATTTTTGTGTTTGCTCATAAAAATAAATTATTAGTACTGTAACTGTTAATAATATTTATTTCTGCTTGGTCAATACCAAATCAGACTTCATGGTCATACTATTACATTTTTTTACCATGTTGTATTTTTCTAATTCATTTTAATTAAACTGTTATTATGGAAAATCATTAAAATAATTAATTAAGAAAATTATTTAATATCAGATAAGTTTAATATAGATGTGAAATTTGTAGCTATTTTTGGTTATAATTTTGTAACATACAATTATCTACTGAAAAATGAAAGTTAGTTATCTATAAGAAAATAATAAGAGTACTTACATAATTTTATTTTGTTTAGTCTTTTAAAATAGGAATATTATTTATTTTATAGTTAGTTTTTCTTTATGATTTTTATTAAATAATTTATTATACTTGTAGGATTTTATAAATATTTTTTATTTAATATTGTTTTCTTAAAAGTTAATACTTATCTTTTATAATTCTATTTCTTTAGTATATTCTTTTTTAAAAAAAATATATTTTTGTAAAAAAGAGAAATTACTTTCAAGTAGCTTTTTTAAAATTATTTTTGTTTTGATTTTTTTTAAAAAATGAAAACTACAATCAAATATTTTTAACAATATAATTGTAAAATATTATGTAATACTAATTTTATTTTTTAAAATCCTAAAGAGAACCTTAAAATACTTTTTTGTAATGAAAATTTCTTTTTCTAAATCTCTTTTAAATCTTAAATAAAAGAAAATTGTATCATATGTTTGACACATGTCACAATCTTGGAAATTTATTGGCACATATCACAATCATGTTAATTAGTAATTTTGAAAAACCAAAATTTATATAATAATAATTATTTTTCTTTATTAATTTTATATTATTTAATATATTTATTAAAGTGCCCCCATCAAATAGTTGGTCTTGATCCACTACTCGATACAGGCGGAGGTACCTAACACAATGCCTACTCATATATATTGTATATATATAGTATGGTCATGGGGCATCTATATAATAAAACATATCTTGATTAGGGGAACTTACATAAATTATAGGTAATTATTGAAGAAAAAAAAATAAAAATCAGTGTGTGTCACTTGCCCATTAAGCTCTACTTGGGTCCGCCGATATATATATGTAGTATATTTGGTAAGCTATTTGTTAAATTCAACAATTTAAATTGAAAAAGTTGAAAAGCTCTTCCATAAACTATGTATTAAAGCTGGTTTGCTATCAAAAACTCTTTCTAAAACGATTATTTAAGAAACTGAAGTTAATCTCATTTAGACTTGCAACAATAACAAGACCTCAGACGCAGTGACAAGAAAAGGGTTGATTCCTTCTCTATGTTGTAGTCGGCTACGGTGAAGCCATCTTGGAACGTCCTGCTGCAATAGGTCAATACCTGCTGGTCCGGCGGATGCCCTCTTTATCCTAGATCTTAGTCTTGACGTTTTCTATGGTGTCGAAGCTGGCCACATCTGTAATGGTAATGGTCTTTCCTTTCAAATTCTTTACAAAAATCTGCATGACTTGAAATCTTAAGGTCGATGCTTTTGGAGCTAGCCACCTCTAGGTTTATAGTTATCTTTCCGTCCACAATCTTTTTTGGAAATCTTCGTGGCTTTGTTACCATGACTAAGGGTTGTGTCTTCTTCGTCAATTTTGAAGTCGATGGATTTGGAGCTGCCGACTTCTAGGTTTAATATTGTTTTCCCAGCCACCACATTCTTAATAGAAATCTGCATTTAACCTAGTACTCACAAGTGAAGGTACGTTAATAAAAGTTAATGAGCAAGATAATTTTAAAAACGTAAATAAAATCGAATTGTTAGACAAAGAAGATCCAACTTTTATTCTGAATCTGGCCAAATTTAATGGAAATTGTATATTGACATTGAGCAGAATATATATAGTAGAAGGTATTAGGCTAAGACTCTATAGAAAAGGATACAAACTTTTTTTTTGTAAAATAAGAAAAGGATATAAACTTATCTTCTTTTTTTTTCGAATCACCGAAAGGATACAAAATTATCAAAAAGTATCTTAACAAATATATATCAAAAAGTATATTGACAAAATGTGTATATATCGAAATATAGAATACCTCCCCGTTCTTAAGAAATCTCTTTTAATTCGTTATGTAGATCCATTGAACCTTACAAGTTCCTACGCCAATATTTCGAAATTATAAAATAAAACAAAATGTTAATTAAAATTTTTGAATATTTTAACTGGTGAAAATTTACTCAATAGTCTTTATTGAGTTCATAATTTAATATATCCAAAATATTTATTTAGTTCTTGTTTATATATATATATATATATATATTGTTAGTTATTAAAACCTCATTCGAAAAACCTTTAAAGAAAATGTTATAATAACGTGGCCTTATTTATCCGGAGTATGTATTTGTGTCTTCTGGTTCAATCTTTCTTCTTCTATATTACTAAAAGCATGAAAAAAATTGTTGTCATGTTTGATAAAATACTCTTTATCCACAGACCACAGGAGTGATCCACAAGAAACCGCTTCCTCCAAGTTCATAGCTTTCTTCCACGTCGCACATGATGTATCATTTCAATTGTGATACTTTGAAACGAAACCTGATTTTAGATTTTAATACTGACTGACGACGTAAATTTCTATATATTTATATGAAAAGTCAAAGCTCACAACATAAAAAATACATTACCTCGAATTTTCCACATGGAATGATCACTTGTTTTAATCTGTAGACAAAACATAGGCATTTGTATAGAATACTTATCATTTACAATAGTTAACCACCGAGATCACAACATTTAAACATGGAAAACTCTAGATCAATTTCCATCCTCTTCTTTGTTCACACCATAGTCTTATCTATCGTCTCCATCAACTGCAAAGACAACAACAATCTCGTAACAAACCAAGCTGCTCTGTTCGTGTTCGGAGATTCTCTGTTCGACGCTGGAAATAACAACTACATAGATACTTTCTCTAGATTCAAGTCAAATGTCTGGCCGTACGGTCAAACAACATTCAAATCTCCTACAGGAAGAATCTCCGATGGACGTTTGATCCCTGACTTTATCGGTAACGCTAATAAATGTGTTCTTGATTCTTGAATATACTCTGTTTGTCATTTTTCAATTTAACTGATTGTCTACTTGGCAGCTGAGTACGCATGGTTACCGTTAATCCTACCAAATCTACAACCAAATAACGGTAACAATCAATTTACCTTCGGGGTAAATTTTGCTTCAGGTGGTGCCGGAGCTTTGGTTGAAACCTTCCCCGGAATGGTATATACAGTTGACAGTTACTACATCAAATATAAAGTCGTTGATATTAATTATCACTATTATTTTTGATTATAAAGGTGATAAATTTGGGGGCACAATTAAATAACTTCAAGAACATTGCAAATAGTTTGAGATTTGAGTTAGGAGATGCAGAGGCTAAGAAGATTATCTCAAGAGCTGTTTATCTATTTCATATTGGAGGCAACGACTACGTTTACCCCATTTTATTTGCAAATTCTTCCATTTTCCAGTCTACTACCAAAGAGAAATTCAGTGATTTTGTTTTTGGTAACATAACCGCCGTAATCGAGGTAAAAATCATATTGAAATTCATCTCAAAACTGCTTTTTACTATTAGTAGATTGTGACCTGACACCACATCATACAATATCAATTTTGTCCCTTTTAAAATACGAATCTGAACAAAACCCCCTAGAACATGTCCAATGGTTAGAGGTCCTTGATGGATTCTAATGATTAGTATAATTATTAATTATGTACTTTATGAAATTTAAAACCCTTGTTAATGTAACTAGATTCGTGTCCGCGCGTAGCGCGGATTGTGTGGTTATACAATTTTCTTTTAAGATTTACTATAAATATATAATATCGTTTGACAATTTTGCTCGAAAAAACCTACAGAACTTTAGTTTAGAATGTAGCTGATTTTGTGGTCTTCTTTATTAATTTTTTTGTTGATGATCTTCTTTGACCGTAAGCTGTAGTTACAACACAACTTTCATGTAAAGTCAATATTTACACAAAAATTCAGAGAAAAATTATAGTTAAGCATTTTAAATTTAATTGGAAAGAGTAAGAAATAAACCTTACATGATCCGAGGGGTTTATGGTTTTATTTGGAGAATCATTAAAACAAAAATAATAAGAAAGCATGTTAGCAGTGTAACTTTAAGAAGTAACATTCATTATGAGATAAAATAATGTATAGAACCGCGCGGGTGTTTTTTTTAGTTATATATATATATATATTTATTTTAGATCATTAAGGTATACATATTTAATGTTAATCATAATTTTATAGTTTACATATTATAATTAATCAATTGTTTAAAAGCTTCATATGCATTTGTCGCTTCTTATTATAAATTTATCTTATTGTATTTGCATTTATTTATTGAAAAAATTAATATATGCATTAAACATCATATTAAAAATTATTTTGTATTAAATTTATACTCAATTCTGATCCGCAGACCTTCAAAGCCAAATTTACTATTGGTAATATTGTTTACGTTTATTCATTTTAGATAATATATATATATATATATATATATAAGTCTAAGAGTTGTTAATTTTTATACATGTATTATATAGTTTTCGAATGTTAAGTAATTATGTCATCATATTATATTTTTAGCATAAATATTTTATATTTTTGAATTTGTTTTTATAAATTTATAAATTTAATATAATGTTATCATAATTGAATATAATCATTTTATTTTAACATGAATTTTTATTATTATAAAATAGATAAATTTTTTTTTTCATTTTATAATTATAACTGAATATATATTAATGCATAATAATAGTTCATTGCTAACTACGAAATTAGTTGAAATATTTACATAAACTTTTTGAAAATTAAGATATTGTCACAATATTTTTTAACAGATTTGTTCAAAAAATTATATATATATATATATACATATAATTATAGGTATATTTAAAATAAAAAGATATTGATTAAAATATTTTATATTATTAGCATTATTGAAATACATGTTAATTTTTATACATGTATTATATAATTTTTAATATTATTAGTTTGTTAATTTTAACCCGCGTTATCTACCTATTATATTTTGAACATAGATACTTAAGAAAATAATATATATAAATATATAAATTTAACAATTTAATATATTTTTCTTAAAATAACTGATTATGATTATGTAATAGATAAAATAGGATAAAAAAAACAACCGGGGCTTCTATTTCTAGTGGTAAAGGGCTCACAGCTGTGAGTTCCGCCACCTGGGTTCGAATCCCGGCCACTAGGGAATTAACATTTCGGCATCGCCAGGGACAGATGACCAACACGTGGCAACACGTGACTAGTCTGGACCACTTCTGTGGGGCCAGGATACCTTTGTATAATTAAAAAAGGATAAAATTTATATTTTTAATTTTATAAAATATATTAATGTATAATAATACTTCATAACTAATTTCGAAATTAGTGAAAATATTTACATATAATTTTTGAAAATTAAGATTTTGTTAGAATTTCTAATACACATATTTATATATATATATAATGAAAAGATATCAAAAGATATTGTGATTAAAGTAGTTCAAAGATTTTATATATTATTAGTCTTAATAAAATACATTTAATAAAAAATTTAAAGGATGTTCCAAATTAAAAAAAAATCACACATGAAATAAATGATGACTTTTATTTTAATAGACAAGATTATAATTTTCTATTATTATTATTTGTATCTCCGTCAGGTGTTAGTTATTAATTTGCTAACTATTTTGATATGAAAAAATATTATCATAAATGTGTTTTGATTTTTAGTGATCCAAAACATTTATATATACAAATATAAAAATAAACAACTAATAACATAGTTTTATTATTCCAGTATACTTAAACCTCTGAAACCGATAAATAAACTGTTATAGTTTAATACTTTGATTTGTTTTTCAAAAATATTCAATAGCTATATTTTTAACTACTGTATTTATTCTGGTCATCAAACAAAATAATATATTTTCTGCTTTGATGTGTCTCGTTAAGGTTTATTTTCACATAAAAACTTAAGTGATTGTTTTCTTTCTAGTAAAGATACACATTACATCATCTCAGAGCTTGGTGTTTATAGAAAACCATTGAATATACTTTACATGAGCCAGATTTTGCTTTAGCATGAATCCATTAGCAAAAAACTTTAAAAGAGATCAGTGTTTTTAAACCGGACCAGACACTGAACCGGAAATTTTTTGGGTCACGGTTCAATATAGTTTGACCGGGGCAAACCTGGTTCAATAGTCTGGTGTAATATATTTTTAGTATATAAATTCTAAAGTAATTTTATTAAATATGGTACATAATTAAAATAGAAATAAATTTTAAATATAAATAATTATAAATATAACTAGTTTTATGTTTGTATGGATGATTTATACATTTTTGATAGTTTTAGTGGCTTTTATCAGTTTAATAACTTTGAGATTTACTTCGACTACGTGACCGGTTCATGGTCGAACCAGTTATTAAAATCAATCCGGCTATATGACCGGTTCATGGTCGAACCCGGTCCAACCATTGGGTCGGTCCGCTTTTAAAAACACCGAAAGAGATATAAGAAATCTTGAAACAGACAAATCGTCAGATAAGAAGAAACACCCTCATCTAAAAAGTAGACTTATTGCCAACATGCATCACGAAATCCCGACTGCAGCACTTCTAAGCAATAGAGTTTACAGATGGATAGAACTCTGAAATTATTGGATATAGATAAGAAACAAAAACTTTGGAAAATTAAGAAACAAAAATACAGAACAAAATGCAGCACAAATGTCATAGTTCACACTCTTATTCCTCTGCCTCTTTAAGCCAATTCAAAAAAGGCCCTTAAGATAAAGAACCAAGATAAGTGGATCAGTGAATTAAACATATGATAATCAACCAAAACTTAAACCAAAAACAAAAAAAAAATATATAGTCAACCAAAAAGATATACAGACTCTATAAACCTGTGATAAAAAATGTCTAACCTCACACAGAAGTGTATCTTCTTCAGGGGACCAACCTCTTCTCCTCATCTCATTGAGAAACAATGCATACCATGAAACACAAAGGAACAATGGAGGGAGCTTAATGACTGAATATCAATCGACTCAGACCTGTTATCCGGAATATCATCTGTAATAAGAAGAGAGTAGAGAAAGACGCTTAAAGTACAATAATTTCAGACGCTTAGAGTAAGTGATGTATACTATATTTATGGAATAGCAATCCATCCTTCTTCTTAAGACACGTATGAGAACCTCTCCATCCCAGCGCCACCAGTCTTTGCGTTTGATTCTCCATCTTCGTCTCCAAATCCAACAGATACACAAACAAAATGATCTTCCACTGATAGATACTGTGGGAAACGCTCTTCGGCTATCAGCCCTTCAAAAGTTGATCCAGGCTTCGTTGCTTTGGACCGAGTTTGAGGCGGCGTAGCTGGTGGTTCACTCACATGTGGCCGATGACTAGCGCAAGAAGAAAATTGAAGCCAGAATTTCTTTCCTCAAAACTCAAAAAAGAAAGCTGCATAAATTTAGCTGCACCATTGGAACAATAGCTTAATGGAGATCAGAGGCCGTGGAGATTAGGGTTGTGACATGGCAGTTTAATTGGTTCTGAATATTTTTGCTGATGTGTCTTGCCTAAAAATTCTTCAATAAAAATTCTTAAATTTAGTTACTTTTATATAGTAGGGATTAGTTTTGCAAGGTCTAATAGGAAAACCCATTTGAGGTTCTTAAAATTTTTTCTTTTAGAAGTTGAATTATTAAATTTAAATTTTACAAAACTTATCAATTATTGGATTTTATAAAATTTAAAAAAATATGACATAAAATATTAAAAATACAAATACAAATTTATAATTGGAAATTTTAAACAAACATGAAAAAAAGCATAAACGAGAAAAAGCCGATTAGTTGTAATCTTGATTTGTACCAAAATTTTGCCATATATTCTCAACCAAATCAGCTTTCAATTGTTGATGTATTATCTTATCACGATCTCGATTCCGAATGCTCATCATATTACCGAGATTTGAAGGCATATCTGTAGAATACGTGAAATCCACTTGTGAACTTCGGTTTGATTCCGGTTGTGCGAATACTGGTACATCAAACTGAGTGTACTCATCTCGTTCGTCTTCTACTATCAAATTATGCAGAATGATACATGCTCTCACTATCTTTCCAATTTTTATTTTATCCCACAAAAGAGCTGAATTTTGGACTATGGCAAATCGAGCTTACAAGACCCCAAAAATACACACGACATCTTTAGGTACAGCTTCTTGATATGTAGCAAATAGGGATGCTTTCGAACCTTGTGGAAGTGGAATAGATTGGACAAAAGTAGTCCATTTTGGATAAATACCATCTGTGAGATAGTAAGCCAAATGGTACTCGTGCCCGTTGACAATGTAATTAACTTTTGGAGTTCGACCTTGTAAAATATCATCAAAAACTAATGATCAATCAAGAATATTGATATCGTTTAATGTACCTGGAGGTTCAAAAAACGCATGCCATATCCAGAGATCTTGTGAAGCTACAACCTCTAAAGCAATTGTGGCTTTCCTTATCCACGTGTATATTGACCTTTCCACGCGGTCGGGTAATTCTTCCGCTCCCAATGCATACAATCAATGCTTCCTATCATCCTGGGAAATTTGCATATCTCTCCAATATCGACTAGTCGTTGAAGATCTTCTGGCGTGGGTCTTCTTAGATACTCATCTCCAAATAAATTTATGATTCCTTCAACAAAATGTTCCAAGCATAAAACCGCGGTGGTCTCACCAAGTCGGAGGTATTCGTCAGCCGCATCAGCTGGGCAACCATATGCGATCATACGAATTGCTGCTGTTGCCTTTTGTAACGGAGAGTGACCGAACCTTCCAGTAGCATCTCTTCTTTGTTGAAAGAATGGGATTTCAGCGGAGAGTCGATCAACAATACACATGAACAAGGGCTTGTTCATTCTAAAACGGCGTCGAAATACTTGAGAAGGGTATGTTGCATCTTCACTAAAATCATCTTCCATAATTGGATGTGTCCTTGTTCACGTTGCCTTTCAATGTAGGCTCGTTTTTTTTGACTTGGCCGCTTCTTGATGATCATCATGATGAATGAAAAGATTTTTGAATTGTTGATCAAAAATTTGGTCTAATTTTTCATCCATCATGTCTTCAATATTATTAGAAGAAGAAGAAGCCATTAACATAAATGGTAAGAGAAAAAAATATTGTTCTTTTAGGTGAAATGGTAAGAGAAACAAAAGGAAACACAACTTGCAAAGCTTGGCACTTATTCTTTTACACTCGGAAGAGAAATGGCAAAGATTATAAAGAAAAAAAGGAAACACAACTGTTATTTTACGTATGTTTTCTTCTTTTTCACATGGAAACACAACTGTTTCTTCTTGTCTTCTTCTTTTTTCTTTTGGTGTTTATTTGTGTCACATGCTACTGTCGTTTTTGTTGTCACATGTTGTCTTCTTGTCCACGCATGTGGGTCTTGGATCCACCTGCAAAAGCAAGAGACGAGTCTGAGTAAAGTTGTGATGAACACACAATACGACAAGACAATACACAATACACACAATGCACACAAGCAAGAGAAGGAAGAGCAGCAATAAGACAAGACAACAATGTTACATGATAAAGAGACGAGTTTGAGTGACTGATAAGCAGAACACATGATAAAGAGACGAGTGTCATCTCATAAGCATCAGTTACAATCCTAATTTCTCATCTCAATTTCTTATAAACAGAACACAAAATCTATGAGTGACTGAGGCATACCAACATAAGCTTTATGTCTTGGCTTCTTCTGTCACATGTGTTCTCTGTTTCGTCCAACTCCACAAACTTTATGTCATCGCTTCTTCTGTCACATGTCTTCGCTCTCCCTGCAACATCATAAAGAGAAACAAAAAGCATTAATAAAGATCCATACCAGCAGCATACATACATAATAATAAAGAGAGTCGAGATACATAATAAAGAGAAACCAATATTATACATTCTTTTTTTTTTTTTTGTCATCCAAACCAATATTATACATTCAAACCCATATTGTACAGACTCGACACAAACTAACTCAGACACAAACTAACTCGAGAAACATAAAAAGACACAAAAGCAAATGCATTAAGCCTTAAGATCCATATTATACGGTGCGTAATAAAGAGAAACTTAAGATCCATAAACTCAAACTCAAACTAACTTGTCAACATATCAGTAATAAGATTATTTTTCAAAGCAATTTCTAGTTCACTAAGTGGCTCTATCTTGGTAATTAGGCTGTCAAGCAATTTTTGCTTGTTAAGGTTCTCCTTCAAAGAAAAGTCCTTTTGCCTTATCTCCCACATGCTCTGAAACTCCACAAGTGGCTTCCCTTCCTCTTCCAAAGTCGTTGGCTTGCTCACAGACCTTTTACTTTTGGCCTTTCCTGCTTTAACACCAACAGGCCGAGCCATTGCTTTATCCTCTCCACGGGAACCTGGCATAGAGGTTGAGGACTGTGCGGATTCGAAATCTGAATTCCTTCTTTTTGACTGTACTTTATCTTTAGTAGAAGAAGCTCCACACCATTTTGATCATGGTGAAGCTCTAACCATGCATGCTCAAGTGTGAACTTCACCTTGTAATCATTGAAGAAAATTTCATGAGCCATTTTCATAACATCATTCTCATTCTACCCACTTGATTTCTCTTTCGTTGCAGCATCATAACAGCCTACAAACTTACATACACCCTCATTAATCTTCCCCCACCTTAGTTTGCAGTGACTTGGCTCTCTTTTTGCAAACCAGCAAGCTTTGGACTTGCTGCAAAATAGGCTGCAATTCGTCCAAAACGCAATTGCTTTTTGCTCATTTCCAACAACGGGATCTTTGGAGGTGTTCAACCAAGCACTGATGAGGAAAACATCTTCTGTTGGTTTCCATTTCCGAATCTTTTTACGGTTATCTACGTGGGCATCTTCTTCGCCTTGTGTACCAAAGGCAGAGACATCCGACGTGCCGAGTTCTCTACTAGGTGAACAAGGATGAAACTGATAAGGGTGTTGATGTTTGTGTAACATCCTGAGTTGTGATATATGGAAATGCTTAAGAGGATTGATCTGACTACCTATGTCAACAAAGTTGACTTACCTTTTCCGTCACACATCCGTTTAGAACTCCAGAGTTAAGCGTGCTTGGGATAGAGTAGTGAAAGGAAGGATGACCTATCGGGAAGTGATTCGCGATACCGTGCGAGTGAGGCCAAAGCACGGGAAAAGGTCGGGTGGTGTTTGCACGGTCAGTAAACATGACTTTTGAGCATGCGGAAGAAAATTAACGACCGACCATCGGATGGGATGGGATGGGGCCCACGGGCCGAGAGAGCGGGCGTGGGTGACTCATTAGCCGTGGGCTGTCCGGGTGTTACAAGTGGTATCAGAACAGGTTAGCCATCTCGGTTCCGACCGGAGAGGTGTCTTGAGACCTGTCATGGGGCGCAACGAGGACGTTGTGTTCTTTGAGAGGGGGTGAATTGTAACATCCTGAGTTGTGATATATGGAAAGGCTTAAGATGATTGATTTGACTACCTATGTCAACAAAGTTGACTTACCTTTTCTGTCACACATCCGTTTAGAACTCCAGAGTTAAGCGTGCTTAGGCTGGAGTAGTGAAAGGACGGATGACCTATCGGGAAGTGGTTCGCGATACCGTGCGAGTGAAGCCAAAGCACGGGGAAAGGTCGGGTGGTGATTGCAGGGTCAGTAAACATGACTCTCGAGCCTTCGGAAAAAAAATTAACGACAGACCGTCGGATGGGATGGGGCCCACGGGCCGAGATAGCGGGCGTGGATAGCTAGGCGATCCGGGCGTTACAGTTTGGTTGTTGACTGTTTAACATGTTTAAAAAGCTAGAGGCTTGACGATATGAATCCATAATGTTAGTTAAAGCTAGAGGGAAATAGCAAAGGAGAAGAAAAAAGCAAAAGAGAAGGAAATAGCAAAGGAGAGAGGGTGAGTTGTGTTCAGTTTTGGAAACGAAGGTTAAAAGGAGAGTTTTAAGTTTTAATGCCAATCAATGTCTTTACCTAAACTTAAACCAACCAAGCAAAGTAATTGTAAAGCACTTCTACTCAACTAACAACTAGATGACACTAAAGTCCATTTAATTCCCAACCTAAACAATTTCTAACACGCATTAAAAGAAAAGTATATTAACCACTTGCCGATTGAAATGAAAGAAAGATGCTTTGATGATGTCCTTCCTCTGTCAATGGAGTTCCTACGAAACCCAAAAGCTCAATAAATTAATTGGATCAACTAGATACTGAATCACAGACATAGAAAGATAGCTACCTTTCAAAAATATCAAAATAAATCATTAACAGATTGAATATGTCTTACGTACCACACAAAAGAGCGACAAAGTCTCCTCCTTCAACTTCTCTTCTTGAATGCCTATGAGAAAAATGAAAAATTTTCTCATAAAAACCAAACCTTTGAATCACAATAATAGATCAAGTAGCAATTTTGAGCAATTCTAGATAAACCCTAGTCATATAACAGAAGCCACATCCAACATCTAGAGCTACCAAGTCAACATCAACATAATCATAACAAAGCATAGCCTTTTAGAACATAACGAGTACCTTAGCAAACCCTTCAGCGGTTCCAGTCTGAGTACCAAAGAAGATTCAGACTGTACTCATCCCAGATCCCAAATTCACATCCTCATCCTCGTCCTTCAGCTCCTGGCTCTGATCCGACATTGTTTTCCTCCATACCAACACCACGAACCCAACTACAAGTGTGAAAGACGTGGTTCCAATCACAAACACAACGTCGTCCGACACCGATTTGCCTAGAAAGCCTCCCAAGATTGACTTGACCTCATACACACAGTTTTTTCTTGCAAAAGCACTTTGGATACAAATCAGAAATCATCTTCTTCTTTTCACTTTGAGACGATTGGATCGTCTCTTCTCTCTCTCTCTCCAAAGGACGATTCGATTTTTCTTGCAAAAGCCCTTCGGATACAAATCATAACTCATCTTCTTCTTTTCACTTTGAGACGATTGGATCGTCTCTTCTCTCTCTCTCCAAAGGATGATTCGATTTTTCTTGCAAAAGAACTTCGGAAACATCAACGAAGAGAGACCACAATTTTTTTCTTCCTTTTCGCCTAAAAGGCATTACCCAATACGAAATAGACACGTATGGGGTGCTTACCATTTCTTAAAGCGCTGTGTTTAACAGCGGTTCTCTTCTTTTATGTATTTTTTTATTTATTTTTTTAGTTTTTTAAGAGACCCTTACTAAAGCCTCCCGATGGAGGTGGTATTAGAAAGAGTAGTCTTCTCAGTCATCATTTGATCATGTGAATTATAAAATTTGCTTTGAGTATTTTACAGTTTTGCTAATAATACTTGGTTTAAAAAAGTTTTATTCAAATATTTGTTTGTTTGTTTACAAATGTTTATGTGTTCTTAGGAAGTGTATAAAGTTGGAGGAAGAAAGTTTGGATTCTTGAATATAGGAGCCTATGATTGTGCACCAGCCTCGTTAATCATAGACCGAGCAAAGATAGGATCCTGTTTCAAGCCAATCACTGATCTAATCAATCTGCACAACAAGAAGCTACCTAATGTGTTAAAGCTTCTCGAGCGTGACCTATCTGGATTCAAATACGCACTTCACGATTATCACACTTCTCTATCCGAAAGAATTAACAACCCTTTGAAATACGGTAAATCAATTCATAATGGTAACTACAATTTATGTAAAAACCTCTAATTTATATATTTTTTCAAAGGGTTTAAAGAAGGGAAGAAGGCATGTTGTGGGTCTGGAGCATTGAGGGAATAAATACTTGTGGAGGCAGAGTTTTGGGATTATCACAGGGTTATGAATTATGTGAGAATATTACGGAATACTTGTTTTTCGATTCATTTCATTTGACAGAGAAGGCTCATCGACAGATTGCAGAGCTTATTTGGAGTGGACCATCTAATGTTACTGCACCTTATAATCTCAAAACATTGTTCGAGTTGAAGTAGAATATGTCCTTGTATCGATAAGTTTGATGAAAATAAGAGACGAGATCATTATCTTGTGAAGTCTTATATGTTACTAGTGGTATGCGGCGCTACGTGCGGATTTATATGTTTTACGTACCACACAAAAGAGCGACAAAGTCTCCTCCTTCAACTTCTCTTCTTGAATGCCTATGAGAAAAATGAAAAATTTTCTCATAAAAACCAAACCTTTGAATCACAATAATAGATCAAGTAGCAATTTTGAGCAATTCTAGATAAACCCTAGTCATATAACAGAAGCCACATCCAACATCTAGAGCTACCAAGTCAACATCAACATAATCATAACAAAGCATAGCCTTTTAGAACATAACGAGTACCTTAGCAAACCCTTCAGCGGTTCCAGTCTGAGTACCAAAGAAGATTCAGACTGTACTCATCCCAGATCCCAAATTCACATCCTCATCCTCGTCCTTCAGCTCCTGGCTCTGATCCGACATTGTTTTCCTCCATACCAACACCACGAACCCAACTACAAGTGTGAAAGGCGTGGTTCCAATCCTAAACCTAGCGTCGTCCGACACCGATTTGCCTGAAAGCCTCCCAAGATTGACTTGACCTCATACACACAGTTTTTCTTGCAAAAGCACTTTGGATACAAATCAGAAATCATCTTCTTCTTTTCACTTTGAGACGATTGGATCGTCTCTTCTCTCTCTCTCTCCAAAGGACGATTCGATTTTTCTTGCAAAAGCCCTTCGGATACAAATCATAACTCATCTTCTTCTTTTCACTTTGAGACGATTGATCGTCTCTCTCTCTCTCCAAAGGATGATTCGATTTTTCTTGCAAAAGAACTTGGAAACATCAGCGAAGAGACCACAATTTTTCTTCCTTTTCGCCTAAAAGGCATTACAATCTGAAATAGACCGCATTATGGGGTGCTTACCATTCTTAAAGCTGTGTTTAACAGCGGTTCTCTTCTTTATGTATTTTTTATTTATTTTTTAGTTTTTAAGAGACCCTTACTAAAGCCTCCGATGGAGGTGGTATTAGAAAAGTAGTCTTCTCAGTCATCATTTGATCATGTGAATTATAAAATTTGCTTTGAGTATTTTACAGTTTTGCTAATAATACTTGGTTTAAAAAGTTTTATTCAAATATTTGTTTGTTTGTTTACAAATGTTTATGTGTTCTTAGGAAGTGTATAAAGTTGGAGGAAGAAAGTTTGGATTCTTGAATATAGGAGCCTATGATTGTGCACCAGCCTCGTTAATCATAGACCGAGCAAAGATAGGATCCTGTTTCAAGCCAATCACTGATCTAATCAATCTGCACAACAAGAAGCTACCTAATGTGTTAAAGCTTCTCGGCGTGACCTATCTGGATTCAAATCGCGCTTCACGATTATCACACTTCTCTATCCGAAGAATTAACAACCCTTTGAAATCACGGTAAATCAATTCATAATGGTAACTACAATTTATGTAAAACCTCTAATTTATATATTTTTTCAAAGGGTTTAAAGAAGGAAGAAGGCATGTTGTGGGTCTGGAGCATTGAGGGAATAAATACTTGTGGAGGCAGAGTTTTGGGATTATCACAGGGTTATGAATTATGTGAGAATATTACGGAATACTTGTTTTTCGATTCATTTCATTTGACAGAAGGCTCATCGACAGATTGCAGAGCTTATTTGGAGTGGACCATCTAATGTTACTGCACCTTATAATCTCAAAACATTGTTGAGTTGAAGTAGAATATGTCCTTGTATCGATAAGTTTGATGAAAATAAGAGACGAGATCATTATCTTGTGAAGTCTTATATGTTACTAGTGGTATGCGGCTTCGTGCGGTTTATATGTTTTATTCTTACATGAATTTACAATTAATTTTATGGTTTTAGTGAATAGAGTATGTTCAAAAATGTGAAAATAAAAATATGTTGAAAGATAATTGATATTTTTTCCGATCTATTTGACAGTTGTTAGCGACTATAGGGTATTACTTTGAAGTTGCTTAGTGTGGGAACCGAAATTCACACCGTCAATTTTAATGAATAAGATTGCGGAGGAAAGCCAAGTTAACCCGACTTTCCTTGAAGGTCCGGATTCTCTGCGACAGCCAACGACAAGTGACGAATAAATGCGGAAAAAGATTTGTTAAGATTTGAGACTGGACCTTAAGAAAGGCTGCCTACGCACTTTCGAGGATCAAGTCGGACGTAGTTCAGTTAGAAAGAATTGAACAAGAGATCGAACCGTCTGGGCGGGTTCGTCTAGTAGTATGGCGTTTGTCATAGAAACAGGCATGTCGAAGATAGCGCCTAGGGTTTCTATGTCGCGAGACTCTTAAGTAAAAGAATTGTCTGATCCTTCCGAGAGGAGCGGAGATTTGCGAGCAGGAGGCGGCCAGACGTTCTAGGGCCTGGTTCGTCTAATATGAGCGTTGGTCATAGAAGCGGGCATGTCGAAGATAATGCCTAGGGTTTCTATGTGCGGAGCTCGAGTAAAAGTATAGTTAGATCCTTCCGAGAGGAACGTGGGTCTGCGGAGAAGATAAAACTAGAACAAGAGGCGCCAGACGCTCGAAGTCCTGCCGCTGGCCTAACCGCTAAGTTCTAAGTTCTCTAAGCTAGCAGGATGCTCTAAGTCTCCAATCTAGGATTTTCGGATCCCCTTCTCTTCTGCCCTTGCTCTCCTTATATATCCACTCCAAGGTCGGTTTGCCTTAGGATGATGGACCTCGCCTTTGGGCCCAAGCTTATCTCTTCGGAAGTATTCCATTTTCGTCGATCTTTGTAATTATCCTCGAGTTTTCGGTGACTTGATGTTTATCCGATGTTGGGATATCGGACAAACCGTCATAGCCTGATTGGGCCTGAATTCCTAAATTGTAAGTTAGTCCGTGGACTTGTCTTAAGTCGTTAAGCGTTTTATCGATTTCTGGAAGACTATCTTTCTCGTAAAATAAACCGTATAACCTAAAGGATCGATGTTCAAGTTAATCGACCTTGTTTTATCACGATATCTTCTACGAAATCCAATCCTTCTAGTTTTGTCGTAAAACATCGGGGCGATTCGAGTCGTAGGATGTTTATTCCGTAGCCGTGATCGTCCCAAACTCATGATGATTGATCCAAACAAGCCAAGATGGGATCAGACCGAACACGATGGGACCGAGACCAGGGCGAGGGCGTCGACGGCGCCAGGCGAGTGCCGCCGGCGCCAGGCCAACCCGCCGCGGCAGATGCCGCCGGCGCCAGGCGAGTGCCGCCGGCGCCAGGCCAGCCAGCGTGTCGGTGCCGCCGGCGCCAGGCGAATGCCGCCCGGCATGAGCAGTGCCGCCGGCGCCAGGCCAGCCAGCGTGTCGGTGCCGCCGGCGCCAGGCCAGCCAGCGTGTCGGTGCCGCCGGCGCCAGGCGAGTGCCGCCGGCGCCAGGCCAGCCAGCGGGGCGAATGCCGCCGGCGCCAGGCGAGTGCCGCCGGCGCCAGGCGAGTGCCGCCGGCGCCAGGCGGCCAGCGTCCGCAGTGCGCCCGGCGCCAGGCCAGCCAGCGTGTCGGTGCCGCCGGCGCCAGTCCGGCCCGTGTGGCGCGTGCCGCCGGCGCCAGGCAGTGCCGCCGGCGCCAGCTTTAGATCTCGGCGAGGGCCGATTTGATATCTTGATCGTTTTCTGGTTCCTCACGGTTTGAGAGAACGACCTCTTGAAGTTTGAGGCAGATTCTTTTATGTTTAGGGTTTTGTGGTGATCGAATCTTGATGTCGTTGAAGCGGACCGATCTTTCGGGATTCTCTTCCACGCCGCCCGTAGTCTTCGATCTCACAGAGAGTGGATATTCTAATTTGAGAAAATCTCGTATAACTCCTTTTAGAAATTATCCGAGACTTTTGTTTCAAAATACTTTAGAGACTTTCAGTCATTGATTCCGTCGCGACCGATTTTGACACCAACAGTTAGCCCCAGCTCGTTAGAACCTTCGTGATGTTCTTGCGGCGATAAGACATGTCAGGTAAGATAGGCGGAATCAATGGTTGAAAGGCTCCGCTGAAAGTGGTAAGATTGGGGCTGCGCCTTCGAAGGCTGCCTACGCACTTTGGTGTAGGGATCAAGCCTTCCGTAGTTCGCTTTGGAGTTTAAGACCCTTGTGATCTGTTTTCGGCGAGACTTATATGGTCTGGTTATGTGTCATGAGAGACTTTCGAGCATGATGCTGTTGATGTATTTGTTTTTCGATTATTTATGAACTTCGTTTTTCAAGTATGAGAAAGAGGGTGTGAGTTGTCGCCTCATTCCTAGTTCCCTGATGATCACCGTACCTATTGTTTGCATAAAGCGAGATTTTCCGGTTTACCGATTTACGCTGAAAGTTCGTGAAACGAATAGGCTTAAGTGAAGAGACAAATTTTGATCTCGTGATACCATACTATGTCTGTGAGATGTCAAGATCCAGCGTGGCTGGGTTTAGGCAAGACCTAGGTTTACTCTCGGACTGAGGCTTTGCGATGACAAATCGGCTTCGTTTTGCCTGTTTGCGATTTTAACCTGACTTCGTACCGTTTAAAATCCGCGAATTGTTGTCGGCTTATATGATTTGTTCTGGCGGAGTCGAAGCTACTTCCTTTACGAAGAGCTAGACCAAAATTTTGATTTCTTGTATAGCGCTATGTTTATCCTTGTCGGATGCAAGAGAGCCTACCCCTGAAGGGCTGCTATTTGTCTGTTTAGGGCGTTAGAGTTCGTTTGTTGTGATCAGCAACAACGAAATGATGCCAGTTTAGAGGCATGTTACCGCTAGAGGTGTGTTTGTATGTTTTGAGTTTTAGAGACGAGGATTTCGCCTGGAACGCTTTGAGGTAAAGAATGTCCTTGGCGTTAGCGACGTCTCGCAGTGCTGAAGGTCGAGTTTCCCTTGTGCCGCATTTCGTGGTTGAAATGTTCGTGGGCTTTGGAGATGTTTTGCGAATGTTCGCAGCCAGAAACTGTTGTTTCGGTTTAGACGTAGGACCAAGAGGTCGCGTAAGTTCGACCGAGGAGAAGCGTCTACATTCACAGTGCCGTGAAGTGTTGGCCTTCCGGGATTTGTTTGTATATATTAAGGATGACTCGTATAACTCTTGGAGCCTTGTCACGAGTGTTTCTTTTCATGCCGTGTTTACGGGGCGTATAGAACTTAATCGATTGACGATGAGTTTAAATCTTCCGTTAACCGTATGGTTGTTAGGACTGAGTTTTGGTATGAAGAGTTTATCGTATGATTTCCGATTCTGGGTTATGCGACAAATTGCTTGCGTAATAGTCACTTGGCGTTCTATGAACAAATCGTGGATTGTTGTTTTTAGCCGTTAAGTGATTGGAGCGGTGCTCGCTCAGTAGCTTTGGATTGGCATGGAGGCTAGATTCAGCCGTATCGCCAAGGAAATTGTTGGTAAACGATCAGACCATGACCCTTATTAAGGTCATGTTAGTTTACGATTGTCCTTAATGGGGATGCCGAATTCAGGTTCGGGCTTTACGGAAGGGCGTAGTTGGCCGAGGGCCAAATAGCGTTTGCCGAGATAGACATGCCAAGCATAGCGGAGTTTTCTGAGTTATGGCTGATGGCTTTTAGAAACGATCTTCCACTTTAGGTCTTAGTTATACGATGAATGGCTCGTATAAATTCTTTTTTTGTTGCATGAAAATCGTTTCATTTTATCCGAGGGGGACAAAGTTTAAGGGATCGACGAGGACACGCGCGGTTCGCTTCACGGATTATTTCCTGCTCGGACGCGAACCGCTGGGAGTGAAAGCAGGAGCCAGAAACCTTGTGGAGCTAAAACTGTCTATGTCGGTTACCCGTTGGACCCATTATGTTTATTTTACTTAAATTTGCTTTGTATGAATTGACTCACCATACAGAGGATTTCGTAAAAGTGATGTAAGGGGGTTTTCGCAAAGGTAACCGGAGAGCGTTTCTCACGAATTACTTGCGATATTCGCGACCACGGATTGTGTTTTCCTCATTCACTTTTGCGTACTGCGAAATCGTTTTGCATAAGACCGGTCATGTTTTTTCCATAGGCTATTTTGTTTTAAAATGTTCTTGTTATACGAAAGTAATGGATGACCGGTTTCATAGAGATAGAAAATCGCAGTTTGTTAAAGTAGCGATGTTTCCGCGGATTACACGGGAGATGTTTCCGCTAAGATTTCGACCTTTGGACGAAAGCTGCTTCGAACTACTTATGGAGTTTTACCGAAGGTTATTTCGTTATTTTCGTAGTTCACCGTCATGCTATTAGTCTGACGTTGGTACACGTTTCTAGTCGCGAGTTTGCGACGAGAGACGACGTAGAGTTTTCAAGACTATGTTTGTAACGGTTGGGCTATGCCATTAGCGTTTTTTAGACGAATCTTATTGCTGCGAGAGTTTGCTTTGTCAAAAGCGTTGTCTTGATGCTGAAGCAAAAAGTTTTCGAAGATGGGATTATACGGGTATAGTATACGTACCTACTTCCCTTTTCTTTTTACGGAAGAAAACGGGTTAGCCGTTCTTCCGAAGGCTTGTGTAATGCTTTTTCTTTCTTTTAGAAGCGGGATGAGTATGCTTTTAGAGCGGCGTGGCGATCGTTTCGGTTTTCGAGAGACTAGATCGGTTTGCATGTTCTGCCTGGACAATCAAGCAACGATGGAACAAGACTGGAAATTTTGCCTAAGACTTAGCTTGCTAGACTATCCACCTAGGTCCTAAGTTCCTAAATTCTACGGCAGTTTTTCAAGACGCTTTTGTTCCTGTCCTACAAAGAATTTAAACCTTTACAAAAATTTTCGAAAATAGTCTTTTGAAGGTTTCGCATTCGGCGAATCCCATTTTCTCGTATAGTCGAGGCGATTGGTGTTTAATAACCGTGATCGTACCAAACTCACAAAGATTGATCTAAGCAAGCCAAGATGGGATCGGACCGGCACGATGGGACCGAGACCAGATCGAGGACGCCGACCGACGCCAGGCCGGGTGCCGCCGGCGCCAGGCCAGCCAGCGTCCAGCGTGCCGCCGGCGCCAGGCGAGTGCCGCCGGCGCCAGGCGAGTGCCGCCGGCGCCAGGCGAGTGCCGCCGGCGCCAGGCCAGCCAGCGTCCAGCGTGCCGCCGGCGCCAGGCCAGCCAGCGTCCAGCGTGCCGCCGGCGCCAGGCGAGTGCCGCCGGCGCCAGGCCAGCCAGCGTCCAGCGTGCCGCCGGCGCCAGGCCAGCCAGCGTCCAGCGTGCCGCCGGCGCCAGGCGAGTGCCGCCGGCGCCAGGCGAGTGCCGCCGGCGCCAGGCCAGCCAGCGTCCAGCGTGCCGCCGGCGCCAGGCGAGTGCCGCCGGCGCCAGGCCAGCCAGCGTCCAGCGTGCCGCCGGCGCCAGGCCAGCCAGCGTCCAGCGTGCCGCCGGCGCCAGGCCAGCCAGCGTCCAGCGTGCCGCCGGCGCCAGGCCAGCCAGCGTCCAGCGTGCCGCCCGGACGCAACCTGAGAAGTGGCGGAGCCAGAAACCTTGTGGAGCGGCTGTCTATGTCAGTTACCCGTTGGACCCATTATGTTTATTTTACGAAATTTGCTTTGTATGAATTGACTCGACCATACAGAGGATTTCTCGTAAAAGTGATGTAAGGGGGTTTTCGCAAAGGTAACCGGAGAGCGTTTCTCACGAATTACTTGCGATATTCGCGACCACGGATTGTGTTTTCCTCATTCACTTTTGCGTACTGCGAAATCGTTTTGCATAAGACCGGTCATGTTTTTTCCATAGGCTATTTTGTTTTAAAATGTTCTTGTTATACGAAAGTAATGGATGACCGGTTTCATAGAGATAGAAAATCGCAGTTTGTTAAAGTAGCGATGTTTCCGCGGATTACACGGGAGATGTTTCCGCTAAGATTTCGACCTTTGGACGAAAGCTGCTTCGAACTACTTATGGAGTTTTACCGAAGGTTATTTCGTTATTTTCGTAGTTCACCGTCATGCTATTAGTCTGACGTTGGTACACGTTTCTAGTCGCGAGTTTCGCGGCGAGAGCGGCGTAGAGTTTTCAAGACTATGTTTGTAACGGTTGGGCTATGCCATTAGCGTTTTTTAGACGAATCTTATTGCTGCGAGAGTTTGCTTTGTCAAAAGCGTTGTCTTGATGCTGAAGCAAAAAGTTTTCGAAGATGGGATTATACGGGTATAGTATACGTACCTACTTCCCTTTTCTTTTTACGGAAGAAAACGGGTTAGCCGTTCTTCCGAAGGCTTGTGTACGTTTTTTCTTTCTTTTAGGAAGCGGGATGAGTATGCTTTTAGAACGCGTGGCGATCGTTTCTCGGTTTTTCGAGAGACTAGATCGGTTTGCATGTTCTGCCTGGACAATCAAGGAACGATGGAACAAGACTGGAAATTTTGCCTAAGACTTAGCTTGCTAGACTATCCACCTAGGTCCTAAGTTCCCTAAATTCTACGGCAGTTTTTCAAGACGTTTTTGTTCCTGTCCTACAAAGAATTTAAACCTTTACAAAAATTTTCGAGAAAATAGTCTTTTGAAGGTTTCGGCATTTCCGAAGGAATCCCATTTTCTCGTATAGTCGAGACGATTGGTGTTTAGAATAACCGTGATCGTACCAAACTCACAAAGATTGATCTAAGCAAGCCAAGATGGGATCGGACCGAGCACGATGGGACCGAGACCAGGACGAGGGACGTCGACCGACGCCAGGCCGGGGTGCCGCCGGCGCCAGGCCAGCCCGCGTCCCGCGTGCCGCCGGCGCCAGGCCAGCCCGCGTCCCGCGTGCCGCCGGCGCCAGGCGAGTGCCGCCGGCGCCAGGCGAGTGCCGCCGGCGCCGAGCCAGCCAGCGTCCAGCGTGTCGCCGGCGCCAGGCGAGTGCCGCCGGCGCCAGGCCAGCCAGCGTCAGCGTGCCGCCGGCGCCAGGCCAGCCAGCGTCCAGCGTGCCGCCGGCGCCAGGCGAGTGCCGCCGGCGCCAGGCCAGCCAGCGTCAGCGTGCGCCGGCGCCAGGCGAGGTGCCGCCGGCGCCAGCCAGCCAGCGTCCAGCGTGCCGCCGGCGCCAGGCCAGCCAGCGTCCAGCGTGCCGCCGGCGCCAGGCGAGTGCCGCCGGCGCCGAGCCAGCCAGCGTCCCGCGTGCCGCCGGCGCCAGGCCAGCCCGCGTCCCGCGTGCCGCCGGCGCCAGGCGAGTGCCGCCGGCGCCAGGCCAGCCAGCGTCCAGCGTGCGCCGGCGCCAGGCGAGTGCCGCCGGCGCCGAGCCAGCCAGCGTCCAGCGTGCCGCCGGCGCCAGGCGAGTGCCGCCGGCGCCGAGCCAGCCAGCGTCCAGCGTGCCGCCGGCGCCAGGCCAGCCCGCGTCCCGCGTGCCGCCGGCGCCAGGCCAGCCCGCGTCCCGCGTGCCGCCGGCGCCAGGCCGGGGTGCCGCCGGCGCCAGGCCAGCCCGCGTCCCGCGTGCCGCCGGCGCCAGGCCGGGGTGCCGCCGGCGCCAGGCCGGGGTGCCGCCGGCGCCAGGCCAGCCCGCGTCCCGCGTGCCGCCGGCGCCAGGCCGTCTTGCCGTCTGTGGGTTTTTTCGTTGTTCGATCTTTCCCTCGTCAGTCGTTTGCGGGAAATCTTTTGAGTTTTGGGAAGGTCTTTAGCCGTAGATTTCGAGATAACCGTTTTTGACCCCAACAAGAGCAAAGTGAGGTTTCCACAGGCGAGGTGACCTTGGTGATAGTTGTTCTCGTCCACAGGCGAGGTGGCCGGGAGAGTAATTTTGTTCCCTTCGTAAAATCTCAACGGAAACTCCGATTGAGACGAAACGAAAGCCATTTTGACCTAGACACAAAGGAGAACAAAGTGGGCTCTTACTAAGGCGAACTGGGAAGACTGATCTTACCTTATGGCAAGTCGTCCTAGTAAGATCAAGCTCCGACCTCCTTTCGTTTTCCCGTTTGTTCCTCGAGAGTTGTTTGTAAGAAGTATGGCAGTGGGAATCGGTGAACCGATTTGCCGTGCTTCTGTTCCACGAGTAATATAGGGTTTCCCCAAGGTTTCGAGGAGAATAAGTTTTATTTTTCCGAGAGGTTCTCGAAAGAAACGTTTTTCGTAGAAACCTTGCTCGCTATGCATTTAACTTGGTAACAAGATGAATTTTGGGGTTTGATAGATTTTATCGCTGCCCTTCTGTTTAGATAGAGAAATTGCGAGCTCGTTTTTGTGCTCTTCCTGTGGCGGAAAGCTGCGGCTAAGTTTTTGATTTGCTCGAGCACCGTGGCGTTTGCGTAAGCGTTGGCCATAGGAACAGTCGCTGCTGGAGTTGTTTTACCATCGTTGACGCAAACTGCAACTTTTTCTTTCATATTTCTGGACATTGGTTCGACTGCTTTGCGTCAGATGAGTAAGAGTAATCCGCCCCTCCTTCTAGCCAAACTGTGGAACCGAAATTCACACCGCCAATTTTAATGAATAAGATTGCGGAGGAAAGCCAAGTTAACCCGACTTTCCTTGAAGGTCCGGATTCTCTGCGACAGCCAACGACAAGTGACCGAATAAATGCAGAAAAAGATTTGTTAAGATTTGAGACTGGACCTTAAGAAAGGCTGCCTACGTACCCCTTTCGAGGATCAAGTCGGACGTAGTTCAGTTAGAAAGAATTGAACAAGAGATCGAACCGTCTGGGCGGGTTCGTCTAGTATGAGCGTTTGTCATAGAAACAGGCATGTCGAAGATAACGCCTAGGGTTTCTATGTGCGGAGCTCTTAAGTAAAAGAATTGTCCGATCCTTCCGAGAGGAGCGGAGATTTGCGAGCAGGAGGCGGCCAGACGTTCTAGGGCCTGGTTCGTCTAATATGAGCGTTGGTCATAGAAGCGGGCATGTCGAAGATAATGCCTAGGGTTTCTATGTGCGGAGCTCCGAGTAAAAGTATAGTTAGATCCTTCCGAGGAACGTGGGTCTGCGGAGAAGATAAAACTAGAACAAGAGGCGGCCAGACGTTCTGAGTCCTGCCTCGCTGGCCTAACCGCCTAAGTTCTAAGTTCTCTAAGCTAGCAGGATGCTCTAAGTCTCCAATCTAGGATTTTCGGATCCCCTTCTCTTCTGCCCTTGCTCTCCTTATATATCCACTCCAAGGTCGGTTTGCCTTAGGATGATGGACCTCGCCTTTGGGCCCAAGCTTATCTCTTCAGGAAGTATTCCATTTTCGTCGATCTTTGTAATTATCCTCGAAGTTTTCGGTGACTTGATGTTTATCCGATGTTCGATATCGGACAAACCGTCATAGCCTGATTGGGCCTGAATTCCTAAATTCGTAAGTTAGTCCGTGGACTTGTCTTAAGTCGTTAAACGCTTTATAATGATTGAAAGACTATCTTTCGTAAAATCTCAACGGAAACTCCGATTGAGGCGAAGCGAAAGCCATTTTGACCTAGACACAAGGAGAACAAAGTGGGCTCTTACTAAGGCGAACTGGGAAGACTGATCTTACCTTATGGCAAGTCGTCCTAGTAAGATCAAGCTCCGACCTCCTTCGTTTTCCGTTTGTTCCTCGAGTTGTTTGTAGAAGTATGGCAATGGGAATCGGTGAACCGATTTGCCGTGCTTCTGTTCCACGAGTAATATAGGGTTTCCCCAAGGTTTCGAGGAGAATAAGTTTTATTTTTCCGAGAGGTTCTCGAAGAAACGTTTTCGTAGAAACCTTGCTCGTTGCGATTTCTCTAACTTGGTAACAAGATGAATTTTGGGGTTTGATAGATTTTATCGCTTGCCCTTCTGTTTAGATAGAGAAATTGCGAGCTCGCTTTTGTGCTCTTCCTGTGGCGGAAAGCTGCGCTAAGTTTTGATTTGCTCGAGCACCGTGGCGTTTCGTGGCGTTGGCCATAGGAACAGTCGCTGCTGGAGTTGTTTTACCATCGCGACGAAACTGCAACTTTTTCTTTCATATTTCTGGACATTGGTTCGACTACCGCCGGCGTCGTATGAGTAAGAGTAATCCGTCCCCCTCCTTCTAGCCAAACTGTGGGAACCAAATTCACACCGCCAATTTTAATGAATAAGATTGGAGGAAAGCTGTTAACCCGACTTTCCTTGAAGGTCCGGATTCTGCGACAGCCAACGACAAGTGACCAATAAATGCAGAAAAAGATTTGTTAAGATTTGAGACTGGACCTTAAGAAAGGCTGCCTACCACCCCTTCGAGGATCAAGTCGGACGTAGTTCAGTTAGAAAGAATTGAACAAGAGATCGAACCGTCTGGCGGGTTCGCTCTAGTATGGCGTTGTCATAGAAACAGGCATGTCGAAGATAACGCTAGTGGTTTCTGCGCGGAGCTCTTAAGTAAAAGAATTGTCGATCCTTCCGAGAGGAGCGGAGATTTGCGAGCAGGAGGCGCCAGACGCTCTAGGGCCTGGTTCGTCTAATATGGCGTTGGTCATGGCCGGCATGTCGAAGATAATGCCTAGGGTTTCTATGCGCGGAGCTCCGAGTAAAAGTATAGTTAGATCCTTCCGAGGAACGTGGGTCATGGAGAAGATAAAACTAGAACAAGAGGCGGCCAGACGCTCGAAGTCCTGCCTCGCTGGCCTAACCGCCTAAGTTCTAAGTTCTCTAAGCTAGCAGGATGCTCTAAGTCTCCAATCTAGGATTTTCGGATCCCTTCTCTTCGCCCTTGCTCTCCTTATATATCCACTCCAAGGTCGGTTTGCCTTAGGATGATGGACCTCGCTTTGGGCCCAAGCTTATCTCTTCGTGAAGTATTCCATTTTCGTCGATCTTTGTAATTATCCTCGAAGTTTTCGGTGACTTGATGTTTATCCGATGTTCGATATCGGACAAACCGTCATAGCCTGATTGGGCCTGAATTCCTAAATTCGTAAGTTAGTCCGTGGACTTGTCTTAAGTCGTTAAACGCTTTATAATGATTTCTGAAAGACTATCTTTCTCGTAAAATAAACCGTATAACCTAAAGGATCGATGTTCGTTAATCGACCTTGTTTTATACGATATCTTCTACGAAATCCAATCCTTCTAGTTTTTGTCGTAAAACATCGAGGACGATTCCAATCGAGTCGTAGGATGTTTATTCGTAGCCGTGATCGTCCCAAACTCATGATGATTGATCCAAACAAGCCAAGATGGGATCAGACCGAACACGATGGGACCGAGACCAGGACGAGGGCCGCCGACCGGCGCCAGTCGGTGCCGCCGGCGCCAGGCGGTGCCGCCGGCGCCAGGCGAGTGCCGCCGGCGCCAGGCCAGCCAGCGGCGATTACGCCCGGCGCCAGGCGGTGCCGCCGGCGCCAGGCCAGCCCGGCGACGGTGCCGCCGGCGCCAGGCCAGCCAGCGTGTCGGTGCCGCCGGCGCCAGTCGGTGCCGCCGGCGCCAGGTCGGTGCCGCCGGCGCCAGGCCAGCCCGGCGACGGTGCCGCCGGCGCCAGGCGAGTGCCGCCGGCGCCAGGTCGGTGCCGCCGGCGCCAGGCCAGCCAGCGTGTCGGTGCCGCCGGCGCCAGGCCAGCCAGCGTGTCGGTGCCGCGGCGCCAGTCCGGCCCGTGTGGCGCGTGCCGCCGGCGCCAGGCGAGTGCCGCCGGCGCCAGGCTTTAGATCTCGGCGAGGGCTTCGATTTGATATCTTGATCGTTTTCTGGTTCCTCACGGTTTGAGAGAACGACCTCTTCAAGTTTCGAGGCGATTCTTTTATGTTTAGGGTTTTGTGGTGATCGAATCTTGATGTCGTTGGCGGCGGACCGATCTTTCGAGGATTCTCTTCCACGCCGCCGTAGTCTTCGATCTCACGAGAGTGGATATTCTAATTTGAGAAAATCTCGTATAACTCCTTTTAGAAATTATCCGAGACTTTTTGTTTCAAAAAATACTTTCTAAAGACTTTCAGTCATTGATTCCGTCGCGACCGATTTTGACACCAACACTTAGTTCAAATTGGAATAACATAAATGTTTATGACTAATCGATTCCATAAAAATAGAATAAAAAATCGATAGTCATAACAAAGTTAATCTAATTAAAATTTAAGCACAAAATAAAGTTGGTGTTTTAATTAGAAAACGTACTTGGATTGTTAAGTACCATGTGGATGGTATATAGAAGGAATTGTATTTGAAATTTTATTTTATTTAAGTACCAAATAGCATATATAGACGGGTGAGCACATGAGCAGATAATATACATATTATTTAGAGTTTAACAAAATTTTAAAATTTAAAATTTATTTTATTTAAAATAGTATTAAATTTAAATATTTTTTTTACGAAAATTACAATCTATTATATGATTCCATTTAGAGATCATATACTTGTTCGACCATTAGTTGTTTTTCATGAAAATGAATTTGTTTTCATGTTTTTCATGAAATTCCTTTTATATGTTTGCTTTAATGAAATCATAAAAAATATGTAAACTATCCCGCTTGATTTTAATGGGATCGTAGTTCAATTATTCTGAGCACTACCTCCTTGTCAAGGCGAAAGCTGCAGCTTTGAACCCCATTAGTTTTGGCGAATTTAATAAAAAATCTTTGTTTTGATTGTATTTATTATTTCGGTGTTTACCAATTTCTTTATAATTTTATTTAAAAAAAACCAGTCAGGTTTTTGTGAAATATGAAAACAATATAAAATTTGAATTGCCTACTGTTTGTTCTTATGATTTTTTTTTCTTTTCTTAAAATTTATATACTTTGAGTTATATTTTGTTTTTTACCTTATTTTTATTTTGTTTATAATATATATTTTGATTATGTGTTAATCTTTAGCTATGGTTGTCCACCTTTTTCTTATTAATTTATTTAATGTTTATTTTGCTTACGAAATAAACTTTTTTCATGTGATTCAGTTTTTTATTTTTATTGATCTGGATTTTATAAATCATGTTAAGCAATATTATAAATGAATTTCTCTTCTTTCAGTTTTTATTGTTTATTTATTTTATTTTATTAATTATTTTGTCTAACTTTATTATTATTAACTAATGTTTTCACCAATCAGTCGTAGGATGTTTATTCGTAGCCGTGATCGTCCCAAACTCATGATGATTGATCCAAACAAGCCAAGATGGGATCAGACCGAACACGATGGGACCGAGACGGGGCGAGGGCGTCGGCCGGCGCCAGGCGAGTGCCGCCGGCGCCAGGCGAGTGCCGCCGGCGCCAGGCCAGCCAGCGGGACAGGTGCCGCCGGCGCCAGGCGAGTGCCGCCGGCGCCAGGCCAGCCAGCGTGTCGGTGCCGCCGGCGCCAGGCGAGTGCCGCCGGCGCCAGGCCAGCCAGCGTGTCGGTGCCGCCGGCGCCAGTCCGGCCCGTGTGGCGCGTGCCGCCGGCGCCAGTCCGGCCCGTGTGGCGCGTGCCGCCGGCGCCAGGTCGGTGCCGCCGGCGCCAGGCCAGCCAGCGGGACAGGTGCCGCCGGCGCCAGGCGAGTGCCGCCGGCGCCAGGCGAGTGCCGCCGGCGCCAGGCGAGTGCCGCCGGCGCCAGGCGAGTGCCGCCGGCGCCAGGCCAGCCAGCGTGTCGGTGCCGCCGGCGCCAGTCCGGCCCGTGTGGCGCGTGCCGCCGGCGCCAGGCGAGTGCCGCCGGCGCCAGGCTTTAGATCTCGGCGAGGGCTTCGATTTGATATCTTGATCGTTTTCTGGTTCCTCACGGTTTGAGAGAACGACTCTTCAAGTTTCGAGGCGATTCTTTTATGTTTAGGGTTTTGTGGTGATCGAATCTTGATGTCGTTGGAAGCGGACCGATCTTTCGAGGATTCTCTTCCACGCGCCGTAGTCTTCGATCTCACGAGAGTGGATATTCTAATTTGAGAAAATCTCATTATAACTCCTTTTAGAAATTATCCGAGACTTTTGTTTCAAAAAATACTTTCTAAAGACTTTCAGTCATTGATTCCGTCGCGACCGATTTTGACACCAACACTTAGTTCAAATTGGAATAACATAAATGTTTATGACTAATCGATTCCATAAAAATAGAATAAAAAATCGATAGTCATAACAAAGTTAATCTAATTAAAATTTAAGCACAAAATAAAGTTGGTGTTTTAATTAGAAAACGTACTTGGATTGTTAAGTACCATGTGGATGGTATATAGAAGGAATTGTATTTGAAATTTTATTTTATTTAAGTACCAAATAGCATATATAGACGGGTGAGCACATGAGCAGATAATATACATATTATTTAGAGTTTAACAAAATTTTAAAATTTAAAATTTATTTTATTTAAAATAGTATTAAATTTAAATATTTTTTTAATTTAAAATTACAATCTATTATATGATTCCATTTAGAGATCATATACTTGTTCGACCATTAGTTGTTTTTCATGAAAATGAATTTGTTTTCATGTTTTTCATGAAATTCCTTTTATATGTTTGCTTTAATGAAATCATAAAAAATATGTAAACTATCCCGCTTGATTTTAATGGGATCGTAGTTCAATTATTCTGAGCACTACCTCCTTGTCAAGGCGAAAGCTGCAGCTTTGAACCCCATTAGTTTTGGCGAATTTAATAAAAAATCTTTGTTTTGATTGTATTTATTATTTCGGTGTTTACCAATTTCTTTATAATTTTATTTAAAAAAAACCAGTCAGGTTTTTGTGAAATATGAAAACAATATAAAATTTGAATTGCCTACTGTTTGTTCTTATGATTTTTTTTTCTTTTCTTAAAATTTATATACTTTGAGTTATATTTTGTTTTTTACCTTATTTTTATTTTGTTTATAATATATATTTTGATTATGTGTTAATCTTTAGCTATGGTTGTCCACCTTTTTCTTATTAATTTATTTAATGTTTATTTTGCTTACGAAATAAACTTTTTTCATGTGATTCAGTTTTTTATTTTTATTGATCTGGATTTTATAAATCATGTTAAGCAATATTATAAATGAATTTCTCTTCTTTCAGTTTTTATTGTTTATTTATTTATTTTATTAATTATTTTGTCTAACTTTATTATTATTAACTAATGTTTTCACCAAGCTCAAGTTATGATTGTCACAAAATTATCATTTTTGTTTGTTCTATTTTGTTATTTTTAGTTTCCAAACAAAACTAAAAATGTTATGATTATGTATTAATATTTGATTATTGTTTTCTTTCTCTTTTTGTAATTATCTTCTCCACATCGCCAACTTGAATGAATGAGTAAAAGTAAGTTAATACAAACTCACATACGGTTTTGTATACAATTAAAAGAGCAAGGTGTCATAATATTTGTGGTTTAATCAAAACAAAGCTACATCTACTATTCCAAAAATTTATGATCCTGAATTTAAGTATCGGAAATCAAACAATTAAATAATTTTAGGAATATGTAATAGACTAATAGCTAGAATCGTAAAAGATTCCTGCAGTATTAAGACCATAGTACTCATATAACCAAGCAAACTAAAAATATACAGTACCCATAAAACTTGGACCTAAGGAAAAAAAAAGAGTAGAGAACGACACAATTGACTCAAACTTAGTACGATCAGTGTGGAATTGGTTCTTCACCTATATTTATAGTCATGGATCTCTATAGTTGTAGTGATCAGGATTTGGACGCCTTCTTCGAACTGCGTCCCTTTTCAGTCTTTGTAGTATCCACTCCGGTGCTTAAAAAAGGCATCTGGTTGAGAAGGTAGTGCTGCTGACTCGGCTATCATTCCTTCAAAAATTGGAGCAGAGTTACTTAATGTGGTATTCTGTGGACAACTGCTCCTCATCACAGGAGAGGGTTTAATATTGAGAGTCACAGCACCCAAAATATCATTTCCAGGGTAGTCATGACCTCCCTGTAAGCAAAACTTTGATGATGTAGCATTTGGTTCTTTAGTTGTCTCAATGTCATCGACTTGGGCAGTGCAGAGGAATTCTACAATCTTTGGGTCCTCAGGTGAAAAAAAAGAATACATCATATAAAATGAGAAAACAGAGCCGAATAAATGCAACCTATCTAAGTTAAGAGTACATACCTGAGGTGGTGTATTCTCGACATAGACAATAAACTCCACAATTGTTGCTAACTCAATTTTCTGTACACCGCCATACTTGGAAGGAGTGTCGGAGAAACCACAACCTTGCAGACAATTGTCTTGTACAGGGTATAAGTACCGCAAGTAGGAAGCAAGTTGGGACAAAAAATTTGTTTGGCAGAAAACTAAAGCTGGTTACACTTTCTTGGTCAAAATAGAAGTGTGTTCCGGAGGTTGCATTGAGGAAAAGGAGGCCTGCAATGCTGCGTTAGGTTAGTATGGAAGCTGTTATGATAATGTGATTGGAAATAGACGAATATTAATTTCGGTTTTATGTCCGTGGCGACAAAGGCCTTAGGCTCCGCAACACTAAGCACTTATTTCTCATGGAGCAGGCTAAAAACGATATCAAACCCACTTACGCACACGGTGGTTGCTCTGCAGAGTTGGTTGAGGTTCATTATAATACCAATTAAAACCAAGTAACGTAAAACACCACAACTCAAATCAGAGAAACATTTTTAGCAGAGATTTTCAACTGTAGAGAACGAATGCGTGAGAGAAACAGTGAAATTGATATATACTTGGAAAGGATGGAAATAAAATCAGACCTGGAAAATCTGTGTTGGTGTTGGCCAATACCATAAGTTGTTCGTAATTGTAGAACCTGAAAAAGAAACACGGTTCGCTCCGTAAATCTAATAGAAACAGGGATTTTGCCAAACCGGAAGTAAGTGTTGCTCCTTCTTATGACATCAAAAACACTAACCTTATAAAGAGATACTTCCTCCTTATGACATTAATTGATTCCTGAATTCGCCTATCCTGGGAAGAAAAAGAATATAAAATTGATCTACTTGTAGATAAAATTCATAACATGAAACTGCAAATAAAATTGGAACCATCAAAGCATATCAATTTTCATCAGCTCACCTCTTTTCTTTACGTTACCGGTTTCCAAGAAACCCAGATGAATCTTGCCTGGACTGACTTTTAATAGCGACCTGACTCAAATCAGAGAAACATTTTTAGCAGAGATTTTCAACTGTAGAGAACGAATGCGTGAGAGAAACAGTGAAATTGATATATACTTGGAAAGGATGGAAATAAAATCAGACCTGGAAAATCTGTGTTGGTGTTGGCCAATACCATAAGTTGTTCGTAATTGTAGAACCTGAAAAGAAACACGGTTCGCTCCGTAAATCTAATAGAAACAGGGATTTTGCCAAACCGGAAGTAAGTGTTGCTCCTTCTTATGACATCAAAACACTAACCTTATAAAGAGATACTTCCTCCTTATGACATTAATTGATTCCTGAATTCGCCTATCCTGGGAAGAAAAAGAATATAAAATTGATCTACTTGTAGATAAAATTCATAACATGAAACTGCAAATAAAATTGGAACCATCAAAGCATATCAATTTTCATCAGCTCACCTCTTTTCTTTACGTTACCGGTTTCCAAGAAACCCAGATGAATCTTGCCTGGACTGACTTTTAATAGCGACCTGACTCAAATCAGAGAAACATTTTTAGCAGAGATTTTCAACTGTAGAGAACGAATGCGTGAGAGAAACAGTGAAATTGATATATACTTGGAAAGGATGGAAATAAAATCAGACCTGGAAAATCTGTGTTGGTGTTGGCCAATACCATAAGTTGTTCGTAATTGTAGAACCTGAAAAAGAAACACGGTTCGCTCCGTAAATCTAATAGAAACAGGGATTTTGCCAAACCGGAAGTAAGTGTTGCTCCTTCTTATGACATCAAAAACACTAACCTTATAAAGAGATACTTCCTCCTTATGACATTAATTGATTCCTGAATTCGCCTATCCTGGGAAGAAAAAGAATATAAAATTGATCTACTTGTAGATAAAATTCATAACATGAAACTGCAAATAAAATTGGAACCATCAAAGCATATCAATTTTCATCAGCTCACCTCTTTTCTTTACGTTACCGGTTTCCAAGAAACCCAGATGAATCTTGCCTGGACTGACTTTTAATAGCGACCTGACTCAAATCAGAGAAATAAAGTTAACCCTATTCAATGGCCTCAACTTCGAAAAAGACGACGACATGAACTCACCACTGAGCCTCTGAAACTCCTCTCCGCCGTGTATTCCGTAATCCACCCTCTTGATTCGATCTCAGACACGGCCAAGAAACCTGCCAACAAAGGTATATCAAATCTCTAGCTCTCCTAGAATATATATATAACTGTTTCTAATGTAAAGAATCTTACGATCTGCCTTCAGATCCATTTTCTTATGGTTGATATACCTTTTACATTTTTACATTTTCTCAATGTTGATTCTATCTTTATTATAATCAGTGAGTAAAATACATTAATTTACTCAAATTATGGTTCAAATTCAACATGTGAATTAAAAATTACTTCTACCTTTTATAATATTTTTTAATCAATTGACACATTTAGTTTCTCTTATACATTTTCTTTTAAACATATTGATTCATATTATACAGAAAATAAAATAATTGATAAAGATATGAGAAAAGTCGAAAAATAAAATCGTAAATGCACTTTTTTGTTATTCTTAATCATTTCTATTTATTGATAACAAAAAAATATTTGTTCTTAATTTTATGTATTTTTGATTAGATTATGTATTTTCACTTATCATATCGTGAGTAAAATACATTAATTTACTCAAATTATGGTTCAAATTCAACATGTGAATTAAAAATTACTTCTACCTTTTATAATATTTATTTAATCAATTGACACATTTAGTTTCTCTTATACATTTTATTTTAAACATATTGATTCATATTATACAGAAAATAAAATAATTGATAAAGATATGAGAAAAGTCAAAAAATAAAATCGTAAATGCACTTTTTTTGTTATTCTTAATCATTTCTATTTATTGATAACAAAAAAATATTTATTTTTAATTTTATGTATTTTTGGATTAGATTATGTATTTCCACTTATGGTTATTTTTTGACATAAATATTGATGCCAAAAAATGGTTGAATTGAAAACAAACTATTAATCAGGTTTTTAAATAGATTTGGTTTAGATAATAGAAGATGAGAAAATGTGGAATAACTAATCAAACCCTAATATTCAGTTAGGCTTCGCATGATTTTTCTGAAAGCCCGCTAATTTAAAACACCGCACTGCTAACACATGAAACAACCGAAAGCAGAATTGTTTTTGGGATGGCTGACGTGGCGCAAAATCCCCAACCCTCCTTACTGACGTGGACAGATTAATCAAGTAGATAGTTCAACTTTATTATATAAGAAGATATAGATGTTCTTTTTTTTATATATATATATGTAATGTTCTTTGTATTGCAAATAATAAAAATTGATGAACGTTAGTTATAATATGAACAGTATACGTTCCAAGGAACTATATAATTACAATCACATTTACTTGAATTGCAAGAAACCCACACTTGACATGTTTAGTTACGAACATTAATTTGAAATCATAATACCATAACTCCATATAAAGGATAAATCTTATTAAATAGAAATCAACAAAAGGCTCAAGTGTTAAACGAGACTAGCAAGTCCACTAAGTAGTTAAAACCAAGTCCGATTTTAGTATAGGAGTACGAAACCTTTAGACATTAATTTTAGCAACCGCAGAGACGTGACATCATGCAAATGTTCGAGTCCGTCTTCATGTTGTAGTCAGCTAATGTGCGACTTTTGTCAAGCTCCTTGCCTTGAAAGATCAGCTTCTGCTCCTTCACTGGTGGGCCTCCTTTTTCATGGATCTGGGCCATGATGTTTTCAATGGTCTTGGATGCTTCCACCTCTAGGATGAAGGTTTTTCCACCCAGAGTCGACACAAAGATCCGCAAGAGTGCACCCTGACCCTGACCCTGACCCGGTTCAAGACCAAGAACCACATCACGGGTCGCCTCTCCATGGATCTTGATGTTGATGGGTTCGGAGCTATCCTCAACCTCTAGGTTTATGCTTTTTCCCTTGAGAGTCTTGATTGAAATTTTCATTGCGACACCTAACAAGTGTATAGCTGTATGTGTTAGAATTGTGATTAAGAAAAAAAACGTTGAATTGGCCTCAGAAAAAGAGAGAAAATACGATTCCTGAAAGCTAACTATATTATTATTTATTAATAATCGAATGTGTTATTCTTTGTCGTGAGACTACAATACTTATAGGATTCGTCCTTAACATATTTCTTAAATCTAAAATAAGGAAAAACTAACAACTTCCATTTAATAAAAATACAAATAATTATATTCCTATTTTTATTCACCAGATGTCTAGTCCGCGTATGTAGGCATAAACATTTTATAATTATTTATTAATACATATATTATTAATTAAAAAACCATAATAAGCAATTTTTTATGTTTAATTAGAAAATTCTTAAGTATTATAATTTTTTGAATTTTTTGTGCACTATATTCGTTATTAATAAATAAATCTTAAAATCAATTGTATATAATTAAAAATTTTCATTTGGTTAATATTTATTTATGTGTTTTCTGTTTTCAAATTTTTAACTTTTTCATTAAAATATATTTTTGGATAACAACATAATATATGTAAGAATTATATTTCTATTTTAAAATATATATTTCAAATTTTGGATAATTCTTTTTATTATTTACTTTAATCACTATAAATATTAAAAATCACTCAATATTCTCTTTTCAATAATATATAATTAAAATTTTCTCTTGGTTAATATTTAGTTATGTGTTTTCTGTTTTCTGTTTTTGAATTTTTAACTTTTTTATTAAAATATATTTCTGGATAACAACACAATATATATAGATGAATTATCTTTTTATTTTAAAATATATTTTTAAATTTTGGATAATTCTTATTATTATTTATTTTAATCACTTGTCTAATTAAATATATTTTAAACTTGTTTTTATTTTTGGCTAATTTATATAACTTTTAATGTGAGAGATCTGTTGCAAAAAAATCACTTTGCAAATAATAATATAGAATTTATATATAAGAATTATCATTTTATTATCTTTCATAAAGCCAAATAACATTCAAATCACCCACTGGAAGATTCTCCGATGGACGTTTGTCCCTGGTTTTATCGGTAAGACTAGTAAATGTGTTCTTGATTCTTGAATATTTTCTCTGTTTGTCATTCTTCAGCTTAACTGATTGTTAACATGGCAGCTGAGTATGCATGGTTACCGTTAATCCCGCCGAATCTACAATCAACGGTAACAATCAGTTGACCTTCGGGGTAAATTTTGCTTCAGGTGGGGCCAGAGATTTGGTTGAAACCTTCCCTGGAATGGTACATACAGTTGACATTTACTACATCGATATAAAGTCATTGATATTAATTATCATTATTGTTTTTGAGAAAATATTATACTAATAGGCAGTTTTGAGTTTATTATTTCACTCTAAGACAGTTTCAGCTACCAACACACTTTTTCTCTCATCCCACCACTTTCTCTCTTCTTCCCAGCGTATGAAAATCCATCACTACCCTTTTCCATTATCTCTAATTGAAATATAACAAAAATACAAGAATCAAATTATTTGGCCATAAATTAATCTTTTTTCTCTTTCTCTTTCTTAATCTCTTTATTTTTTTTTATTCTCTTTCTCATACAATTTTTTTTTCTGTAAAACAAATCATGCTGAAAAAAGTTGGAGATTAAGATGAAGATGAAAAATACATGGGGATGGAGTTCCAGTTTGCAATCCTTAGTCAGCCTCATATAGAACTATGACAAGAAGAAGATGAGGACAGAGACGATGATAACGTTGATGAGGAAGACGGTGACGGCGGTGAGAACAAAGATGATGAAGGTGAAGGTGATCTATGATTCTGAGATAATAAGTTTGTATGGAATCATCGGCATCAACGTTTGGAACCCTCGACTCATCTTCCACCATGGATTTAACCATCGTTCCGGTGATGGATAGATAACTCCGATGAACTCGATTTGTGCTTATGGCTGCTTCCTTATGATTTCAACGAACCGTTTATGACTGAACATAAATCTACCAAGTTCTTGTCTTATGATTTCCCCCCACCGAATTTGTCTTCTCACTAGCCAAAGCACTAGGATTCCATAAAACTCTCGGCGGAATTTGTTGTTGTTAGTCAATATCAGTTGATGCTCTTTAACTCCAGTTTCCCTTACGCCTCCGCTCTCCAATGGCTGTAACCGTCGCGAGAAAGATTTCAGAAGTGGTGATGATGTCTCATTCCAGTGGAGTTTTGCATCCAGATTTGAAGCCAATAACTTCTTCTTCGTTACCAAGAAAGAGAACTCAGTGTCAAAAGCCATCAATTTCAGATCCTCTATGTTCTTCAAACCTTGTAAAGATCACATCTTTGTAATATTAGTTCATCATATGAATCTTCTACCTATGTGAAGTTTTTTCCTTTATTGTAAGAGATAAGTTGACATAGATTGTAGGGAGTTCATATTAGATTGGTTTGAAGTGTCAAACCAACATAGTTTTTCATGTGTGTACATGTAAATATGTGTACATATGGACGTTGTGAAATTGTGTAGACGTGACAAAAAGTCATGATGAGAATCACCTCTATACTTCTTCTGAAAGTGGCAAGACTGCAATTAGTTATGAATCAAAGAAGTGTACACGTGAAAGAAGAGTATAGAACCAAGTCATTGGAGAAGTAACTAGAAGAAGTAAATGCTAAACGTTGGGTATCAAGATCTGAGTTAGAGAAGATGTATTAGGGTAGAAGAAAGGTAATGTTCATGATTATGTGTTTAACGAGTTACATGTGGATAGTTGTTTATAGTGTACGTGTGGATAAGCTTAATGATGTACATGAAAGAAGTGCACACATGGATACTATTTTTTTGTCCATTATGTTAAAATATGCATATGTGTGTACTAGATTTGTAATTATTTAGGAGGATTATATGTATCTAACATTATCTAACTACCTTATTAGTCTTGCATTAGGAAAAATTAAAACCAAAAAATGGGTGTACATGTAGTCTCATCAAAACGATGTACATGAAAAAAGTGTGCACATAGATACTATTTTTTGTTGTACACATGCGTGTACATGAACGCTTAAAACAAAGATCCTCCTCCTTTGTTGGATCCATCCACGCTTCTTCTGTTTTTTTTGCTAATAAGTGACATAAATCTCACTTATTTACTATGGGCATCACCATTATGTTTGGGTCTGTCTGTCCCTTATTTGTCCCTTTCATTCCCTTAGCCATCCTCGCTGCATTCTCAAACGTTGAGTGCTGGTTATAAGAACTCGGTTGAAGTGGTAGAAGCTCGCCGGAGAAGATGATATAGAAGATGCCAAATAAAGCACTATTTTTCTTTACATGAGACTGATGAATACTCAATCTCGTCAAGTCATCTCTGTAACTTATATGGATTCTTTGTCGTCGCCGAATCTATATCGATTTTTTTCACCACCACATCCTCACACCCTTCTGTTTGTTGGTTAATTTAGAGATAAGATGGAGGTAAAATAACTTTTTTTTTTTGTGGTTCAGATTAAAAACAATTAAATAAAACAATACATTTTTACTTTTTAAATAAATGAACACTAAACCCACGTGACCAGAAAAGAAAAAAGGACTAAAATCTGGTATGAACCGAATGGCCTAAAAAGAATCTACAACATCCAAAAAAAATCTACATGGACCAAAGAGTGTAAAATGATTATTTTACCTTTAATGATAGCTCAGTATCAACCATTAGATCATATCATTTTTTCTTTAATGTGAACCGTTATATTTTCTATATAAATCTCTCTCCTTCTCTCCTCCGCCTGGGTCCCACGAAAAATTTAATTCATCTTTTTGTCTTCATTTCACCTTAACCACATTCTATGTTTTAATCTTGACCACATGATTTTATACATCTTTTTTTTTCTTTCATTCTCTATCCTTTTCTTTATTTAATGTCAACAACTCACAGCCATACAATTTTTTTTTGTTTCATTCTCTCATTCGACCTAGTACAACTAGTATAACTTGTACAACTAAACATGTTAAAAAAATTATATAACTAGTATATAAATGTTATATTTACACATTAAATAAACAAATAAATATTCTAATTGGTATATGATGACAAAATTTCATCTATTTTATTCGAGGTTTTTCATCTTTATGTTAAATTATTACATTACACTCTTAATTTTACACTATATACTTTATATTTTTAAGGTTTATTAAATATATCAGCCATATTATTATGATTCACAAACATCAAACATATTTTTACAAAGCTATGATGAAAATATAAATACAACCCCTGTAACTAGACATATAATAAACTGATATAATTTTTTTTTATTATATATATATTAGATGTGTATTACTGGTACAACTTTGATATTTCATAAATTGATAAAACCAATTTGGTATTTTATATAAGAAAAAAAATCACATATCTCAGCTAGTATGTACTGAAAAAGTTTCTCTTTATTTATTAGAAGTTTTGGAAAAAAAAATTGAAAATTATTACACAACTCCATAAGTTTACCTGATCTACCTTATACTTTTAAGGTTTATTAACTTGTTTGTCCACATTATTTTTGGAAAACGTACATGAAATGTATTTTTACGAAATTGATGATTTCATTGTAACTGGGCAATGGTATGTAAACATAAACAAGTGGTACCACTAAAGTAATTGTATTTATTATGTGGTACAACTAATATTTTTTGATTTCACTGCCAAAGTACAACTATGCACAAACTCGTACAACTCAAGAACTAGTACAACTATGTACAGTCGGTACAACTAGAAAACTGGTACAACTACTTGTTGTTTTATTCAGTATTGTTTTAAATGTGCATCACGTTTTATATATGTATCTTGTTATAAACATTGTGATTGAACATTAATATCGAGTAGTTGTACTAGTTGTACCATTTATATATATCATTATCACTTGTCATTATTTGTCTATACATATATTATTTTTAATCAAAACTGTTATGATATACTGAGTGGACCTTGTTAATTTGAAAAACATAAGAATCAAAAGATATTTGAGATCATACATAAGAATACAACAAAACATTGATATGCCATCTTTTCATACAAAAAAATTCAAGTTGCATCTGGTTATTCTTGTATATGTGTTTTCATTTGGTCTAATTCTTATCTTATTTTGTGTCCATGTAAAGAAAAAAAGACTTGGACGAAAGCCTACCACTTAATGCCAAAACAACACAACTCACTGAGAAACAATATGCCGATATGCTTGATGTACCAGCCAAAAAAGCTCAACATGTTGTTACAATTACGCTAATAATACCACTGCTATAGTTAAACTAGTTGAACTATTATTATTGTAGTTCAAACACCAAACATGAACGTTTTTATGTTTCATTTTGAATTCATGATGGCTTTTTCATCCAATCTTCTTCTACTGCAACCTTTTCCAGTTCGGCAATTATCTTCTTTGGCTTCGAGAGCAAAAAAGATGAAGATAAATTTTTCTGTAAATGGTACATCTGATACAATTGGTAACTAAATAACTATCCAAATAAATATTATAAAATAACAAATCCATACAGTGGAAGATTAGACCAACATCATCCTCGTCTATAACATCATTCATACGCTGGAAACGAAAACCTAATATAACCATATTAATTGTAAAATTGTATTAGTTATACATGTTCTAATTATACTATTTATATTTGTTGTAGTTGTACTAGTTATACATGTTATAGTTGTACCAGTTATACTTGTTCCAGTTGTATTAGTTGTACTAGTAATACTCTGTGTTCTTCATTGTCGTAAATTTTGTACATTGAAGATGAGATTCGATTTTATATGAGAGAAAATGGATTGAGAATGATGAAGAATTGATTGATTTGGGATAAGAACGAAATTTTGTAAGGTTTGAAGAATTTTTTAGATTTTGATTTGAATAATGGTATGTAAACATAAACAAGTGGTACCACTAAAGTAATTGTATTTATTATGTGGTACAACTAATATTTTTGATTTCATCGCCAAAGTACAACTATGCACAAACTCGCATAACTCAAGAACTAGTACAACTATGCACAAACTCGCATAACTCAAGAACTAGTACAACTATGCACAAACTCGCATAACTCAAGAACTAGTACAACTATGCACAAACTCGCATAACTCAAGAACTAGTACAACTATGCACAAACTCGCATAACTCAAGAACTAGTACAACTATGCACAAACTCGCATAACTCAAGAACTAGTACAACTATGCACAAACTCGCATAACTCAAGAACTAGTACAACTATGCACAAACTCGCATAACTCAAGAACTAGTACAACTATGCACAAACTCGCATAACTCAAGAACTAGTACAACTATGCACAAACTCGCATAACTCAAGAACTAGTACAACTATGCACAAACTCGCATAACTCAAGAACTAGTACAACTATGCACAAACTCGCATAACTCAAGAACTAGTACAACTATGCACAAACTCGCATAACTCAAGAACTAGTACAACTATGCACAAACTCGCATAACTCAAGAACTAGTACAACTATGCACAAACTCGCATAACTCAAGAACTAGTACAACTATGCACAAACTCGCATAACTCAAGAACTAGTACAACTATGCACAAACTCGCATAACTCAAGAACTAGTACAACTATGCACAAACTCGCATAACTCAAGAACTAGTACAACTATGCACAAACTCGCATAACTCAAGAACTAGTACAACTATGCACAAACTCGCATAACTCAAGAACTAGTACAACTATGCACAAACTCGCATAACTCAAGAACTAGTACAACTATGCACAAACTCGCATAACTCAAGAACTAGTACAACTATGCACAAACTCGCATAACTCAAGAACTAGTACAACTATGCACAAACTCGCATAACTCAAGAACTAGTACAACTATGCACAAACTCGCATAACTCAAGAACTAGTACAACTATGCACAAACTCGCATAACTCAAGAACTAGTACAACTATGCACAAACTCGCATAACTCAAGAACTAGTACAACTATGCACAAACTCGCATAACTCAAGAACTAGTACAACTATGCACAAACTCGCATAACTCAAGAACTAGTACAACTATGCACAAACTCGCATAACTCAAGAACTAGTACAACTATGCACAAACTCGCATAACTCAAGAACTAGTACAACTATGCACAAACTCGCATAACTCAAGAACTAGTACAACTATGCACAAACTCGCATAACTCAAGAACTAGTACAACTATGCACAAACTCGCATAACTCAAGAACTAGTACAACTATGCACAAACTCGCATAACTCAAGAACTAGTACAACTATGCACAAACTCGCATAACTCAAGAACTAGTACAACTATGCACAAACTCGCATAACTCAAGAACTAGTACAACTATGCACAAACTCGCATAACTCAAGAACTAGTACAACTATGCACAAACTCGCATAACTCAAGAACTAGTACAACTATGCACAAACTCGCATAACTCAAGAACTAGTACAACTATGCACAAACTCGCATAACTCAAGAACTAGTACAACTATGCACAAACTCGCATAACTCAAGAACTAGTACAACTATGCACAAACTCGCATAACTCAAGAACTAGTACAACTATGCACAAACTCGCATAACTCAAGAACTAGTACAACTATGCACAAACTCGCATAACTCAAGAACTAGTACAACTATGCACAAACTCGCATAACTCAAGAACTAGTACAACTATGCACAAACTCGCATAACTCAAGAACTAGTACAACTATGCACAAACTCGCATAACTCAAGAACTAGTACAACTATGCACAAACTCGCATAACTCAAGAACTAGTACAACTATGCACAAACTCGCATAACTCAAGAACTAGTACAACTATGCACAAACTCGCATAACTCAAGAACTAGTACAACTATGCACAAACTCGCATAACTCAAGAACTAGTACAACTATGCACAAACTCGCATAACTCAAGAACTAGTACAACTATGCACAAACTCGCATAACTCAAGAACTAGTACAACTATGCACAAACTCGCATAACTCAAGAACTAGTACAACTATGCACAAACTCGCATAACTCAAGAACTAGTACAACTATGCACAAACTCGCATAACTCAAGAACTAGTACAACTATGCACAAACTCGCATAACTCAAGAACTAGTACAACTATGCACAAACTCGCATAACTCAAGAACTAGTACAACTATGCACAAACTCGCATAACTCAAGAACTAGTACAACTATGCACAAACTCGCATAACTCAAGAACTAGTACAACTATGCACAAACTCGCATAACTCAAGAACTAGTACAACTATGCACAAACTCGCATAACTCAAGAACTAGTACAACTATGCACAAACTCGCATAACTCAAGAACTAGTACAACTATGCACAAACTCGCATAACTCAAGAACTAGTACAACTATGCACAAACTCGCATAACTCAAGAACTAGTACAACTATGCACAAACTCGCATAACTCAAGAACTAGTACAACTATGCACAAACTCGCATAACTCAAGAACTAGTACAACTATGCACAAACTCGCATAACTCAAGAACTAGTACAACTATGCACAAACTCGCATAACTCAAGAACTAGTACAACTATGCACAAACTCGCATAACTCAAGAACTAGTACAACTATGCACAAACTCGCATAACTCAAGAACTAGTACAACTATGCACAAACTCGCATAACTCAAGAACTAGTACAACTATGCACAAACTCGCATAACTCAAGAACTAGTACAACTATGCACAAACTCGCATAACTCAAGAACTAGTACAACTATGCACAAACTCGCATAACTCAAGAACTAGTACAACTATGCACAAACTCGCATAACTCAAGAACTAGTACAACTATGCACAAACTCGCATAACTCAAGAACTAGTACAACTATGCACAAACTCGCATAACTCAAGAACTAGTACAACTATGCACAAACTCGCATAACTCAAGAACTAGTACAACTATGCACAAACTCGCATAACTCAAGAACTAGTACAACTATGCACAAACTCGCATAACTCAAGAACTAGTACAACTATGCACAAACTCGCATAACTCAAGAACTAGTACAACTATGCACAAACTCGCATAACTCAAGAACTAGTACAACTATGCACAAACTCGCATAACTCAAGAACTAGTACAACTATGCACAAACTCGCATAACTCAAGAACTAGTACAACTATGTACATGTTATAGTTGTACCAGTTATACTTGTTCCAGTTGTATTAGTTGTACTAGTAATACTCTGTGTTCTTCATTGTCGTAAATTTTGTACATTGAAGATGAGATTCGATTTTATATGAGAGAAAATGGATTGAGAATGATGAAGAATTGATTGATTTGGGATAAGAACGAAATTTTGTAAGGTTTGAAGAATTTTTTAGATTTTGATTTGAATAATGAGATGAAGAATTTTGATAAAAATGAAAAATTTAAAAATCTGGGCTTTAAGACTATAAATCTGGATTTGATTAGGGAACAAATGGAAATGGAGTAACATAGATTAGGTGGATGTCACATAATTTTTTGTTTGATTTTTGAGAAATAGTTATAAGAAATGGAGTTTCCCAAAAAAAAAAAAACGTTATGAAAAATGGAGTTATTATAAAAGAAATTTTTTTTTTTTTTTATGAAAGATGGAGATATAAAACGTGAAACTGATGTTTGAGAAGAAGAGATTTGGGAATCACAGGATCCAAATTGAATAGGATCGGGTTAGTGGGTTAGGATAGTAAATAGGTGGGTTAGTAAATAAATAGAACTTTTTAGGTTTCACGGTATTTTCTCTTTTTTCCTTCTGTTTCTGATTTATTTTTAAATGAAAAAAAAACAGGTCCATTCTAGATTTTTTCTAACCCAAGTGGTCTATCCCAGCATTTGATCCAAGAAAAAAGAAGAGAGAGGTATCGAAAGGTTTTGTTCATTTGTGGGTATTGGTGTCTTTGACCACCATCAAACTACCCTAGTATAACAAACTGACTTAGAGTGTTAATAAAACTTGTAAACTGCCTTAGGGTGTAAATGACTCTATTTTTGAATATAAAGGTGATAAATTTGGGGGCACAATTAATTAACTTCAAGAACATTGCAAATAGTTTGAGATCTGAGTTAGGAGACTCAGAGTCAGAGGCCAAGAGGATTATCTCAAGAGCTGTTTATCTATTTCATATTGGAGGCAACGACTACGTTTACCCCATTTTATTTGCAAATTCTTTCACTTTCCAATCCATTTCCAAGGAGAAATTCAGCGATTTTGTTTTTGGTAACATAACCGCCGTAATTGATGCAGCGCATATTAATGGTTATATCAGATCTCCAATGCTGTCACGCTAGAGTTGGAGTTCACGTGTTTTCAATAATTAACATGGGCTTTAATTAATGTTGTTTGGGATTTCTACGTTTTATTAGATTAGGGTTACGTTTTGTCTTGTCTTTATTTAAGAAAGTCACTAGGTATCTTGTATGCATCTTTTGACGTTTAATGAAATACTTAGAGAAAGTTATCTCTTTTTACCTTGTTCTCGGATAGAGCTAGGCTCTCAACGATCTCAAGAAGGCAACGTCTCCTAGGTATTCTCAGAATCAATAGGTTACTTGCGTTATTTGTAGCTTCCGCTACACAATTTGGTATCAGAGTCAGGTTCTGATACCAAACCGGCGCAGCGTCAAGCTGGATAGGCTTGAAGATCGTTGATTCCCAAAGGAATGACTGTTGGACAAGGACTCGATGACCTTTGATTCCGAAGAATGGCCGTTCAAACGAGAGTTCTTGAAATTCGTTGATTCCAAAGAATGCCAAGGACAAGAAAGAAGGACAGAGTTCTAGGTTTTTTATTATTCGATATCTCGATGATTTACAAGTGAGATAAGTTACAGCTTAAATAGACCATACTAATGAAACCCTAACCTAATGATATGCACGTTATTAACAAAGATCAGAAAAATTCCAAGACTAGCCCAACAACGTGGAAAGCACAATCCCGACGAGGATCACAGAGGCGAGATCGTGTGAAGATGCCCTGCATCAGTAATCGAGGTAAAAAGCATAATGAAATTCATCTCAAAACTGTTTCTACTATTGGTAGGTTGTGGATTCCTATAATCTCGAGACTAAAACCACATCGATAATATTGGCCACCTAGCCGACCTGTTAATGATAGAGTTTTGCCTACCCACAAGATGTATGGCCTCGTGGGATTAGTCTTTGGACCTAAAAAGTCTTGGATCCACATGGTTATAAAAAAAAAGACTACTCTGAATAAAACCCCCTAGTAAGAGGCAGTCTTCTCTGTCTTCATTTGATCATGTGCCTTCTAAACTTTACTTTGATTATCTTACATTTTTGCTAATAATTCTTGGTTAAAAACAATTATATTTAATATTTGTTTGTTTGTCTGAAAATGAGAGACTGAGTTTATGTGTTCTTAGGAAGTGTATAAAGTTGGAGGAAGAAAGTTTGGATTCTTGAATATAGGAGCGTATGATTGTGCACCAGCCTCATGGATTATAGACCGAACAAAGATAGGATCATGTTTCAAGCCGATCACTGATCTGATCAGTATGCACAACAAGAAGCCTCCTAATATGTTAAAGCTTCTCGAGCGTGACCTATCTGGATTCAAGTATGCCCTTCACGATTATCACACTTCTCTAGCCAAAAGAATCAACAACCCTTTGAAATATGGTAAATCAACTAATATGGTAAATCAACTAATATGGTAAGCTACAAGTAATTATTTATGTCAGAAAACTATAATTTGTATTTTTTTATAACTCAAAAGGGTTTAAAGAAGGGAAGAAGGCATGTTGTGGGACTGGACCATTGAAAGGAATAAATACTTGTCGAGGCAGAGTTTTAGGACCATCACAAGGTTATGAGTTATGCGAGAACGTTATGGAATATTTGTTTTTCGATTCATTTCGTTTGACGGAGAAGGCACATCAACATATTGCAGAGCTTATTTGGAGTTGACCGTCTAATGTTACTGAACTTTATAATCTCAAAGCATTGTTTGAAATGAAGTAGAATTTGCCCATGTAAATTTGAAGTATGAAAAAAGAGACGAGATCACTATCTTGTTAAGTCTTATTTGTAATATTTTTTCTGTGTTGCAAATATTAAAATTTTTATGAATGTTAAATATGCTTTCGATTAGTTTCACATTAAGCTTTTATGCTTTCGCAATCGATCATATAAAACTTTAAAATCAAAAATTTAAAGGAAAAATTGAAAAAACATTAGGAAATTGATTAAAAAGCATGTAACGAAAATAATGTGAAGACAAAACAATCGTGATATCTCTAACGATCGAAAACATGATTGAATACCACATTTGATTAGTTTCACATTACACATTTTATGCTTCCGTAATCAATCATATAAATACTTTAAAAATGTTTTAAATCAAAAACTATGTAAGGAAAAAATTTGGAAAAGCATCCATAGAACGAGTAAGAAGTTAAATGAACATAATATGAAAACAAAACAAATATGACATTTCTAACATAAAAATGACATGATATCATGTTCGATTAGTTTCAAATTATGCATTTATGCTTCCATTATCAAACATACCAGAACTTAAGAAAAAAATATTTTTATTTTAAAATTTAAAAGAAAAAATAGATTTATAAAAATGTTTCGTTTTATTAATTTTTTTAGAAAAACGATTTTTCATTTTTTCATTTTGTTATAAATTTTTTTTTTTAAATCTAAATTTAAAAGGAAGGAGAAAAAAGTAAGAAATTATACAAATGCCGTAAAAAAACCCAAAACGAATCTGTTTACTAGTTACCTCATGGAACACGACTGTGTATTCGTTGGAGAAGATGAAGTGGTCAGGTCCAACGGAAGAACCTTACGCGATGCTCCCCCTTCGACTCCAGCCAGGCGGCGTGCAAATCATGTATGTTTCTTCGTCACAAGTCACAGCTGCATCCATCTGAAACCATAAAAAAGCAGTCACCAAATGTACCCTTAATTCCAAGTTCCAAAACTAAAAGAGAAGAAAACAAGAAAAGCGTTTTTGTTTGTTTGTTTGTTGAGAATTGTGAACAACGGTAACTTTAGTCGAGGATTTTTTTAAAAAAGAGCCGTTGTATTTTGTGTTCTCATGATGGACTGGGCATATTAAAAACGAGACATGGTTCAACAGCAGTAAAACAAGTTGTTTATGTTTGAAGCCGGAAACCGGATTGATACAAACGATATGAAAATTGAAACGAGTTAAGGAAATAAATGAAAGAACAGACGAAATAAAATGGAGGCGAGATTTGATCTCTTTCCTTAACTCTTAATATTCGCTCCGTAGTGAAACGAGACTGTACGAATATAGAATCCCAGGATACAACCATGGCGAGACGATTCACGCTTCACTCGTGAACGCCCTTTCAAACTATAAACTCTACGAAACACTCTCGTAAAAAGACTTACGCTGAGAGATTCTTTGTTGGTTTGCGAAGTAAAAAAGGTTAGCAATGAATGAAGAGGAGAGGCAATATTTAAAGAGAAAGGCGAGTTTGAATTTCGCAACTACTGTAGCACGTTAGCGAAAATCTCTTTGAAATCTCGGGAGTAGAGAGTTGAGAAACTTTCTCCGCAAGATTTTCCCGTTTTGACTCTTTCTTATCTTTGGGTGATCAGACGAACTACGTGTTGTTTTTAGACGAATTATGTGTCGTTTTAACTTGAATGTCATGTTGTTTTTTAGAATTAAAATGGCAAAACATTGAGCTTAACTTGGTCCAAAAAGAATCTTATTGGGCCGGAGATCCTCCACCAAGACCAAGAACCAAGAACCAAGACCCAAGCCCAAGCCCACGCACACGCCCACGCCGAGCCGAGCCGAGCCGAGCCGAGCCGACCACACGGCGGCGGCGCACGCGTGGGGAGTCCTCTCTTCCCCTGAGCTGTTTAACCCATGACATCAAGAGACCATATATATATATTGCTCTCTTGCTCTTCTCCTGGTGGATGTGGGACATTTCCCATAAACCAAATTCATTTAACTAAGCCATTAAGGCTTTAAATCTTGCTGGCCAATGGCCCATTTCTTTTCACTTCTTACCAATTAAAATTTGTCCAACAATCCCCCACATGAATAGAAATGACTCTAAACATATGCAGACTATATGCAGACTCGATAGACTCTTAAAAAAATAAAACTTATTCTAATCCTGACTAGACTAGACATACTTATCGAGAGTGTTTACGAAAAATTCACTGTGTTTGAGTAGGTGGCACTTTTAAGCCTTGAACCACTCATAGTTAATATCTGTCGGGTTTACTTTACCAGAAGGTGAACATGATGCCTTGAACCAACCAGTGTTTTATGTAGACCGAGACAACAGGCATAACGCAGCTTCATTTTCTCGTAGAACTTAGTTCTCTATTATGTTCATTGTGGCTCTGAACTATTCCTGGTTATCATGAGTGAACTTAGAGAATATAGCCTAGCATTCATTCTCCTAGAAACGGCCCCATCTCATTAGGTGATTGACCATGAAAAGTATTGAGTAATACTCCGCTTAAGAAAGCTATGGAATCATTAAAAGCTGATGCTTATCCTTTTCACACTTGTTAGCACTTTTATCATCTTAGGAGCTGGGATGAGACTACTCTGTCTCAAAGTGTTTTGGTTAGATTCTGTTTGATTTTGTTTTCCCTTTGAACCTACGTCTTGGGATCTCCAGTCATGATAGGTAGGGTTGCAATCAACATCTCGTGGCAAACCTTTAGTAAATGGATCCGCTAGGTTGTCAGCCGATTTGATGTAGTCTATTGTGATTACACCATTTGAGATGAGTTGTCTTATGGTTTTATGTCGTCTTCTGATGTGACGAGATTTACCATTGTAGAGATTATTCTGAGCCCGAGCTATAGCTGATTGACTATCGCAATGTATTCTTATAGCTGGTACAGGTTTCCCCCACATAGGAATATCTTCCAAAAAATATCTAAGTCATTCAGCTTCTTCTGCTGCCTTGTCTAAGGCTATGAACTCAGATTCCATAGTAGATCTGGCTAACACTGTTTGTTTGGTAGACTTGCATGATATTGCTGCTCCTCATAATGTAAAGACATATCCACTTGTGGATTTTGAGTTTTTAGAATCTGATATCCAGTTAGCATCACTGTATCCTTCTAAAACTGCTGGTTCTTTACCATAGTGAAGCTCAAAATCTTTGGTGTAGCGCAAGTAATTGAGTACTCTCGTTATAGCTTTCCAGTGTGTATGACCTGGATTACTTGTATATCGACTCAGTACGCTTACTACATGCGCTAGATCTGGTCTGGTACAATTGGTCAAGTACATAAGACTCCCAATCACACGTGCATACTCGTTTTGTGAAACCGCTTCACCTGAATTCTTTGTCAAGTGCATTAGGGGATCTAACAGAGTTTTTGCCGTACCATTAGAGTAATTTTTAAATCTTTCTAATATTGTTTGAGCATAATGGGATTGGGTTAAGATAATTCCATTTGAATTTCTTGTGATTTTAACCCCGAGAATAACATTTGCTAATCCCAAGTCCTTCATCTCAAATTTTCCTTTGAGCATGTTCTTTGTTTGATTGATTATGTCTTTATTGCTTCCAATAATGAGCATATCATCTACATATATACACATAGCAAAACATACGCATTTTTGGTAGTTCTGTAGTATATGCATTTATCACATTCATTAATTTTGAACCCAATTGATATCATTGTGCTGTCAAACTTTTCGTGCCATTGTTTAGGGGCTTGTTTAAGCCCATAAAGTGACTTTACAAGTCGGCATACTTTGTCTTCCTGTCCTGGAATGACAAAACTAGGGGTGGGCATATCGGTTTAGTTTCGGGTTCGGTTTGGTTTGGTTAGGTTTGGTTTGGTTAATTTGGATTTTATGAAACTCAACCCAATTAAAACCAAAGTAGCTTTGGTTTGGGTTTGGATTGGGTTTAGTTTGGTTCGGTTTGGTTTTGATTTAGTTCGGTTTGGTTTTGATTTAGTTTGGTTTACTTTATTATGGTTTAGTTTGGTGCGGTGTGGTTCGGGTTGATTATAAAATATAATGGCATCAGTTTTATTAAAAAATAATCAACTTATAAAAGATAGAGTGGTAATATAAAGTTATAAACTTTGATAGCTAAAAAATCCATTACTAAAAATAAAAAACAATGTATCCAAAAAATAAAATACCAAATATGGTCCAACTGAAAACAAATCTTCACTAAAAGCCAAACAAAAATCAAAAACCCAATCTACCTTTTTATTTTTATTGATCCTATAATAACTTTGTTACATAATTTTACCTTTAGAAATGGAAATTGGAGAAAATGAACGAGACGAGACGACTACGATTTAAATGCTTATAGTTTTTAGGTTTTATTTTTAGTACAATCTTTAGGTATTAGGATTAGCGAAACGTATGTAATAGTATTATTTGAATCATATCTGGATTTCTTAAAAAATATATGGAAGTTAAGAAAAAATGGAAAACGAAACTTTAACTAAAATTTTCAATATGTTAATATATATATATATAATGTATATTGGGTTATCGGTTTGGTTCGGATTGGTTCGGTTTAAACCCAAACCAAACCAAACCATTCGGGCTGAGTAAAACATGAACCAATTGGGTTATGTAAAGAAAACAGTTTGGTTTGGGTCGGTTTAACTTCGGTTGGGTTGGTTCGGTGCGGTTCAGTTTGGATTTTTTGCCCACCCCTAGACAAAACCCTGAGGCTGTTTCATGTAAATTTCCTCTTATAAATCACCATTTAGAAAAGCGGTTTTTACATCCATTTGATGAATTTCTAGGTCTCTTAAAGCTGCGATTGCTATCATCAGCCTTATGGATGTTATTCTTGTTACTGGAGAATATGTATCAAAATAGTCAAAGCCTTCCTTTTGTCGGAATCCTTGAACTACAAGCCTAGCTTTGTGTTTTCCACCAGGTGTTCCATCAGGGTTTGGTTTTCGTGTCAGAATCCATTTATTCTCTAATGCTTTGCAGCCAGGTGGTAAATCCGTAATGTACCATGTATAATTTTGCATGATAGAACCGAATTCACTTCTAACAGCTTCATTCCAAAACGGAGCGTCTGGTGAAGACATGGCTTCTGCCAAAGTTTTTGGAATATTTTCTACTAAAAATGCCATTAGGAAATCTTCACCAAAAGATTTTTTCTTTCGAGCTCTTTTGCTCCTTCTAGGTTCATCTTCTTTTTCATTTTCTGAAATATCATTTATAGAAGTATCAACGTTTGTCTCAATTACTGAGTCATTATCGTTGTCTCTTTCTTCTCGAGTTCGTTTAGAACCTTGTTTTTCCTTGTATGGAAAAATATTTTCGAAGAAAGATGCATTTCTTGATTCCATGACGGTATTGTCATGGATATCTGATATTTCAGATTTATGTACCAGAAATCGATAAGCAGTACTATTATGTGCATATCCGATGAAAAAGCAATCTACTGTTTTAGATCCAATAATGACCTTCTTTGGTGGCGGTACCGCAACTTTTGCCAAGCACCCCTACACCTTGAGGTATTTATACGAAGGTAAAATACCTCTCCATAATTCATATGGAGTTTTGCCAGTTACTTTGTGTGGAATTTTGTTGAGGATATAATCAGTGGTAAGCAATGCTTCCCCCCACATGTTCTGGGGTAACCCAGATTCCTGCAACATTGCATTCATCATCTCTTTAAGAGTTCGATTTTATGTTCAGCAACTCCATTATATTCTGGTGAATAAGGAGCTGTAGTTTGATGAATAATTCCATGTTCTTTACAGAATGCGTTGAACGGTCCATCATACTCACCTCCTCTATCGCTTCTAACTACTTTAATAGTTGTTTTAAGCTGATTTTCTACCTCTAAATTCTTTGAATTTTTCTAAGGTTTCATCTTTGCTATGTAATAGATATATATAACAATATTTTGTGCAGTCATCTATGAAGGTCACAAAGTACTTTTTCCCACCTCTAGTTGGCATGTATTTTAAATCACATAAATCGGTGTGAATTAAATCTAGAGGTTTATTAGTTCTTTCAACATGAGGTGAGGGCGTTTTTGTGAGCTTAGCCTGTACGCATACTTCACATTTTTGTTTACTTGTTTTATATTTAGGAATTAGATTTAAGTTCATTAATCTTTGTATAGATTTGTTGTTTACATGGCCTAATCTTTCATGCCATATATTAAAAGACTCAACCAAATAAGCAACTGGCTCTTTCTTATTCATTGAAACTTTTGGAGCTACAACTTTTGAAAGGACTGTCATTACATTCAACTTGACAAGTCCTTCCTTAACATACCTCTTTCCCAAATACATCTCATTCTTCCTAATCACAAGCTTGTCCGCCTTAAAACTTGTGGCGAATCCATTCTTGTTGAGCAAGGTTCCCGAGACCAGATTCATCCTCATGTCAGGCACATGCTTCACATTCGTCAGAGTGACCTCACGTCCATATGTCATCTTCAAAATCACATTGCCGCGTCGTTCAATCTTGGAGACTAAAGTGTTCCCCATTTTGAGATTCTCCTCTGTTTTGCTTTTCTGATAGGTGCTGAACATCGCCCTATCGGTGCAAATATGGGTGGTTGCACCAGTGTCATACCACCATTCCTTGGGGTTGTTGCTTTCAACCATGTTGGTCTCAGTCACCACAGTAACGAGATCCTCCTCAGTGAGATTTGCATGAGCCTTCTCATGCTTGATCTTGCTGCGACACTCAGCAGTCTTGAGCCCCACTTTGTGATAGTAGTGATATTTCCCCTTGAATTTCTCCACATTCGCATTGATTTCAATGCCTTTGTTCTTGAAGTTTTTTCCAGTAGCCTTCAGGGCTGCAACTGCTTTGGAAAGCTTAGCAGGAGATTGAGCATGTGCCTTTCCTTTGCCTTTGTGCTCAGCCATGTTGACACTATGCTCCTTAGCATTTGCAGTGTCAGCAAGTCGGTTCCTGGATTCCATCTGAAGCCTCATGATGAGCTCCTCGAGCCCCATCTTCTTCTTCTTGTGCTTCAGGTAGTTCTTGAAATCCGCATAGCTTGGAGGAAGCTTTTGAATGAAGCTGAGAGTTGTGAATGTCTCGCAGATGGACATCCCTTCAGCAGCGATTTCATGGCAAATGAGCTGAAACGCTTTCACCTGATCCATGATGGGTTTTGAATCCACCATTTTGAAGTCATGGAATTTTGCAACCACATACTTCTGGCAGCCATCGTCCTCACCTCTGTACTTCTTGTCCAGTGATCTCCATAGCTCCTTCGCAGTGGGGATATCACAATAGACCTGATACAGTGGATCAATGAGGCGACCCAAAATGAACCCTTTGCAGATGAAGTCGGAATGCACCCATATGTCAACACTTGCGAGAGTGTGCACATCATCAATCCCGTAAGGGATCAGGGGCTTGTCCTCCTGGATGAAATTGTCCAGCTTCAATGTTGTCAGAATGAACATCATCTTCTTCTGCCACGTTTTGAAGCCTTTGCCATCAAACTTGTCGGGCATCAATCCTTGAGTGAACACACTAGGTACTGTCGGAGGAGTTGAAACTGCAACTGGAGCATTTGAGGTTCCTTCAATTGAAGCCGTTTGATAAAGACCAGCACCGAAAAGGCTACGGTGAGTGGTTTCATCAGCAGCATTACCCACTGGTAGGGTATTTGTTGTTGTCGCAGCAATGGTGCCAACATTTGTCACAGTTGCATCAGTTGCTGACACATTGATTGGAGTTTGAGTGATGGTGGTGTCAATGGGGGTGGTGTTGGTAAAATCGGTCATTTTTTCTGTTGAGAAAACATGAAAGCGGATTAGTACTCCATTCAACATATAACATAACATATTATTTTAAAGCAAAAAATAATAGTGTAAAATCGATTTTCATTTTTGGTGTTTGACCCAAATCAAATCGATATAAGTCTGAAAAACGTTTTGCAAACTCGCTGAAAAACGTTTGCATAAACCATTCTGTTTAGACTTAGAACGTTTCAGAAACTCGCTTAAAAAAGCGGTTATGAAAACGAATCATATAGAACGTTTTGAATAATAATCTATCTAAAACGTTTCGCGGATGATGCTATACGCAAATCTCAAATCCGTTTTCAGAATAAATAAGAAAAGTTTTGCGGATAAGAAAATCGCAAATCACAAACATCGTTTCAAAGAATCGTCGATCAATAAACGCTTCGCGGTAGTGCTAAAGAGCAAAACGCAAACCGTTATGAGATAAGTAAGAAACGTTTCGCGGAAGTGCAACAGAGCAAATCACAAACATTGTTTCTAAATCCGTTTTAAATCCTTGAAAATACGTTCCATAAATCGTAATATCAATCCGCTTAAGCTTTAGATAGAAAGCAATTAAGAGTTAAGATTGTTGAAGCCGGAAACCGGATTGATACAAACTATATGAAAATTGAAACGAGTTTAAGGAAATAAACGGAAGAACAAACGAAATAAACATGGAGGCGAGACTTGATCTCTTTCCTTAACTCTTAATATTCGCTCCGTAGTGAGACGGGACTGTACGAATATAGAGTCCCATGATACAACCATGGCGAGACGATTCACGCTTCACTCGTGAACGCCCTATCGAACTATAAACTCTACGAAACACTCTTGTAAAAAGACTTACGCTGAGAGATTTTTTGTTGGTTTGCGAAGTAAAAAAGGTTAGCAATGAATGAAGAGGAGAGGCGATATTTAAAGAGAAAGACGAGTTTGAATTTCGCAACTGCTGTAGCACGTTAGCGAAAATCTCTCTGAAATCTCGGGAGTGGAGAGTTGAGAAACTTTCTCCGCAAGATTTTCCCGTTTCGACTCTTTCTTATCTTTGGGCGAACAGACGAACTACGTGTTGTTTTTAGACGAACCACGTGTCATTTTAACTTGAACGTCATGTTGTTTTTTAGAATTAAAATGGTAAAACGTTGAGCTTAACTTAGTCAAAAAAGAATCTTATTGGGCCTGAGGCCCTGACCCAAGACCCAAGCCCAAGCGCACGCCGAGCCGAGCCGGACGGCAGCGGCGGTGCGCACATATGGAATCCTCTCTTCCCCTGAGCTGTTTAACCCATGATATCAAGAGACCATATATATATTGCTCTCTTGCTCTTCTTGTGGCGGATGTGGGATATTTCCCATAAACCAAAATTCATTTAACTAAGCCATTAAGGTTTTAAATCTTGCTGGCCCAATGGCCCATTTCTTTTCACTTCTTACCAATTAAAATTGGTCCAACAGTTTCATGTTAGCACATAAATAACGACACTCAGTTTTTCAATGTTGAAAGAACAATGATTTGTTTACTAATCAACACAATTATGAAGCAAGTTCTTCTCCTGTTGTTGACACATTAAACTTTTAGAGTTTTGAGAGGCTGACATGTTATTAACTAACAAACATGAAAACCAATCAAATCATTTCAGATATATACATCGTAATACACCGAAGCATCTTCTTTTCTGATTCTTGTTTTCGTTGATATCTTTCTGTGTGAGTTTTTTCCGAAATTTATTTCTGTTCTTTTTGGTTGGGTCAGATGCCGTTTCATTTTCCCCGACTTCAGAGTCTCCAAGCAAAGAGACGCCAAAGAATCAAAGATGCAGCAAGATGTGTTCAATGAAATTACAGAGGATGTCACATATAGGACAAAATCAAGTGTGAGTTCCTTGGCACATAATCTTATCTAAAAAGGTGCCAATTGAAATATTATTTATCCCTCAACTAATCCCTGATTCCCTGTCATGGATTCAACTGAGGCACCATCGTTTTTTGGCAGGGTTCGATATTTATGCTGCTTTGGATCCCAAGTTGGATTTGATCGGAAACAATGAGGACGACTAGGGCTCAATCTGAAAATGAGAATAAGACAACGACAGAGTTGTGCATTACCGGCTCATGTAAATTCTCCATCAATCTCTTGATCATGTATAACTATTTTCATATAAGAATGTAAAATCCAAAATTTGAAGCTGTGTGTAGAATATAACCTCATCAAAAGCAGTGACACCAGTGAGTTGTTAGATTTCAAAGAGGCTTGTGACGATGATGGCGACATGGAGCAAAATCTGGAAAGTTTGACACTAAGGTTTGTTAACCGAGATCAACTAAGATTTCATAATGGAATATTTCAGAGGAACTGTTTTCCTGTTTCATTGGAAAGAAAATAACATATATTGTCAAGAAGAATAAGGTTTCGTTAGATTGTGCTTACAAGTGGATGGATCCCATGCCCATGTGAAATAAAATCTTTGTTCTTCTATAGAATCAACTGAGATAATCTTTGATTTAGAAGAAGCTTAGTAAGATATAGAGAAAGTTGTGATTGCTTATGAAGTTAGGGACAACCTATCTGCTTTGAAGTCTAACGATTTGAACCGTGATGAATCTAATTTCATATTGGGAAAAGATTGCAGTTCAAAACGAAGTCAGCTACGTCTCGATAGCAAGAGAAGTATTTTCAGGAGTCCTCGCCTAGACACAATTTTTCTCTCAACTTATATATGGTGTAGCCTGCAAGCTCAACCTGATGCTAACAAGCACGACTACCACCAGTAGCATTGGTGCATCATGTATTTTCCGACATTGCAGTCTCCATAGAGTTACCAACAACATATCTCACAATTTTGTCTAGTGGGACAATGCCACACACATGCATATTCAAGATATAATTCTAGACGTGTGAATATTTTCTATTTCTTACCCTTCTAGTAGGGTTGTCGGAATCAACAATTTCCAGTGACTTTCAAAGAAACATCAAATCATCTAAGTTTAGGTCTCGGAAAAGCATAGTTGTCGTTTAGTTCTTGGAATGTTACTGACATACCATGTTCTCGGTATGATGTTCGGAACTCTTGTCAGAAATTTATTGGTATTTTCTGAGGTTCCTATGAAAATCACGATCACAAAATCATCCTTAGGCATATCTCGGAAAATTGACCAAAGGATTTGTAGGGGAATGGACCGTGTCCATCACAAGGCCCACTAAGTAAAGCATCTCGGCCCAGCAATCGAGCCAAAGGCGAGTCGGGACGAGCCGAGAAGACGGGGAAGTCACGAGAGTACACTTCAAACCCCACGACAAACGGCTAGAAGTATCCGGCTTGGCAGCCAGGTCGAGTAGACGACTCGCCGGCCCAATAACGAAAAAGCCCATCAATTCACTGACGAGTTAGGGCAACCGAGATGAGTTTTGTCGACTATATAAGGAAGAGGGAAGACAACGAGGAGGGCATCCAGAAAAGACTACACACACATTCGGCTAGAAATTAGGGTTTTCATCTTGTTTCTTTCCGGCTTGTACTTTCTCCCGGTGGTCACTTCCGAACACCGGATAGTTTCATTCTCTCATTCCTTACTTGTAATCGATAAAGCTTCCATCTTTAATAAAACGTCTTCACTAAACCCACCGACGAGTTCTCGTCCCTTTTACTAGTTTCCCGACCGAACTCGGTTCAAACAGTTGGCGCCCACCGTGGGGCTTAAGTGAAGTAACGTCATCAAAGATGGGGTCGAATCGCGACGATTCCACCTCCGGTGAGGAGCGCGACGCTCCAGAGCAAACCCTACATCTCAACCGGTGACTCCTGCGCCGGTCGCACAGACTTCGGTAGATACAATCATGGCATGACTGGCTCAACAGGATGCAGCCCAAAAAGTAGTCACCGATCAACTTACGGCCCTAGCCGCCCTCATCGCCCCCTCGCCAAAAACGCGGATGCATCAACAGCAAGGTACCGGCGACGTTTGTTCAACTCAGATAGGACGGCCGGCGCCGCCCCAGCTCAAAACGAAGATCTCGACGACGACGACGACGCTGACGACCATCCTAGCGCACCCGATGTTCAAACCATCAACGAACTCGCGGCGCTCAAGCAGTCAGTTCTCGAGATCAGCTCAAAGATACATCACGTGATGACCTCGGCCCGTCAGATCGAACGCGTACTCGCCGAGTCACTCCGGACACCATTCTCGAAAAAGATAACCGACGTCAAACTCCGGAAGATGGACAAGCTCCGTCTACCAACTTTCGACGGTCTCTCCGACCCTACGGCCCACGTCACCTCATTCAAAATCGCAATGCGACGAGCGAACTTCTCTGAGGAGGAAAAGGACGCCGGCTTCTGCCAACTTTTTGTCGAAACACTAGAAGGACCAGCTCTGAATTGGTTCACCGGCCTGCGAGAAGACTCCGTCGGCAACTTTCACGACCTCTCGACCGCATTCCTCAAGAACTACATAATGTTCACCCGAGAAGAAGCCACCGCTTCTAATCTCTGGAATCTTACACAAGCTAACGGTCAGATCCTCCGTGATTTCATGGAAAAATTCAAAACAGTGGTTTCCAAGGTGGACGTCCCTGATGTGATCGCAGTCGAGTTCTTGAAAAACACCCTACATATCAAGTCCCAGTTTTGGGACGACCTCTATCGAAACCCAACCAGATCCTTGGCAGATGCGATCGCCCGATCGCATAATTTCATCCGAATGGAAGAAGACACTAAGGCGATACTCGGTCATCAAAACGCCGCAAAGGACGCGGCTTCTAAGCATTCAGCTGGAAAAGCGAACGATCGCCGAGACGACAACAGACAGGAACCGCGACAGCATTCCTCGAGCGACAAACCGAACCATAAGAAAAATTATCTTTACCTGGTAGACGAGGAGGGCAACTCCCAGTCCACGGTCGTAGTTCGCGAGAAAGGGTGGAACACTTATCACCGTCCCACCACCGAAGACGATCGAAAGCCTCGCGATACCACTGAGCCGCCAACCCCCGGTACAGAGGAACCCGATAAGTACTGCTCTTACCACAAAGTTAAAACGCACAACACGAAGGAATGCAAAGTCCTCTACGACCATTTCCTGTCCACAATCGCCAGCGGTAAGATAGACATCAAACCCCGGAAGCAAAAGCCAAAAAACAACAATAAAAGCTGGAGCAAAAACTAAGAGAAAAGGGGCCAGAAAACCAGAGGAAAGGTCCAGCAGTCGGCCGATGACTCCGCCCGAGAAGAAGCGGCGAAAGACGGATCGTCGACCGACGAAGATCAACCAAGAAACCGGCAGCGTGTCGAGGTTATCCTAACTCAGCAGGACGAGTCGACCTACGACGAGGCACCTCCTGAACAAGGCGACCTGCGAGCGTTTTTAAAACGAAAGAACGCGGCAGCGCCAACAGAACCCGAAGGTATAACGGATCTATGACATCTCCTCAACTCATCAAAAACTCGGAGAATCGACGCGACCCTACGCCCTCGCGCCATCGACTTGCGTGATAGCCTCAACTCCAAGGCCGATGATCTCAGGATACAACTCAATCGCTCCAAGAAATCGGATTTACGCCGACAATTAGAGACGGCGAAAGAGCGGACTGTCTCCAAAAACGACAATCCACCAACTTACACAGAACTACGAGCCCAAATCGAGTCCAAACGATTTGACCGCAGCCCACACTTAAACATGATTATGGGAGGCTCACCCCCTTGCGGTGACTCCGTACGGTCAGTAAAGGACTATCGCCGACAAGCATCGACGTCGAAGCAGAGGCCTACCAGGGCTGAAAACGATCCACAAATTGTCTTCTCGGCTGATGACACATGCGGAGTCCACTTGCCACATAACGACCCACTCTTAGTCGACATAGATATCGGTTGCTTTCAACTTACCAAAGTCCTCATCGACACGGGTAGCTCGGTCGACCTAATTTTCCGTGATACCCTTGATAAAATGAACATCGACCTTCGCGACATGAAGCCCTCATCACGAGCCTTAACCGGTTTCAACGGCGCCTTCGAGCAAATGATCGGCACCATACGCCTGCCAGTCCACGCAGGCGGCTTCCCGCGCACCGTCAAATTTTCCGTCATTCGCGCAAAGGCGCCCTACAACGCCATTCTCGGGACACCGTGGTTACATTCCATGAAAGCAATTCCATCGACCTACCACTAATGCGTCAAGTTCCCGGGGAAGGACGGAAACATTCATACGATCCGTGGCGATCAACGAGCTGCGAGAGAAATTCTCATCGCAACGGTCAAACGGCAGCGGGCCACTCCCTTTGTGAACTCCGTCGCGAAGCCTACGATCCAAATTTTTCCTCAAAAGGAAGAAGTCCTCGAGGTCCCCATCGACAAGAATGACCCGACAAAAGTCGTTTGAATCGGCGCGTCCCTCGACGACGACATGAAGGACCAGATAATTACTTTCCTCCAAAAGAACGCGTCGACTTTCGCATGGACTACCTCTGACATGAAGGGAATCGACCCAGCGATAACATCTCACGAACTAAACGTCAACCCCATTTTTAAACCAATCCGACAAAAACGGAGGAAGCTAGGCCCTGAACGGTCTAAAGCAGTCAACGAGGAAGTCGATAAGCTGCTCGCCGCCGATTCTATTGTCGAGGTTCGTTACCCGGAAGCGTTAGCTAATCCTGTCGTGGTTAAAAAGAAAAACGGGAAATGGCGCATCTTCGTTGATTTCACCGATCTCAACAAAGCCTGTCCGAAAGACAGTTTCCCGCTCCCTCTCATCGACAAATTGGTCGAGTCAACCGCTGGCAACGCACTCCTCACTTTCATGGACGTCTTCTCTGGCTATAACCAGATCATGATGCACCCGGACGATCGCGAAAAGACCGCTTTCATCACAGACAAAGGCACTTTCTGCTACAAAGTCATGCCCTTCGGACTCAAAAACGCGGGAGCAACCTACCAGCGGCTAGTGAACCGGATGTTTGCGGATAAACTCGGCGACACCCTGGAAGTTTACATCGACGACATGCTCGTCAAATCACTTCATGCGACATATCACCTCACCCACCTGACGGAATGCTTCGAGATTTTGAACAGCTACGGCATGAAGCTTAACCCGGCCAAATGCACATTTGGAGTAACCTCTGGTGAATTCCTGGGTATATTGTCACTCAACGGAGAATCGAAGCTAATCAAAAACAGATAACTGCGATTCTCGATCTCCCAAGCCCAAAAAACAGTCGTGAAGTGCAACGCCTAACTGACAGAATCGCCGTTCTCAACAGATTCATCTCACGGTCCACCGATAAGTGCCTACCGTTCTACGAACTTCTTCGGGGAAACAAGAAGTTTGTCTGGGACGATAGGTGCAAGGAGGCTTTCAATCAGCTCAAACAGTACCTTACAACTCCGCCAGTTCTGTCCAAACCAAAACCCGGCGACACCCTGACCCTCTACATCGCCGTCACCTCTAAGGCCGTGGGCAGCGTCCTCATCCGAGAAGATCGAGGAGAACAGAAACCAATCTTTTACAACAGCAAGCGCATGACCGAACCGGAGACGCGATACCCGACCCTCGAGAAGATGGCCCTTGCAGTCGTAACCTTCGCGAGAAAGCTCCGACCATACTTCCAGTCTCACACAATCGAAATCCTCTCGAACCAACCCCTACGTACCGTGATGCAGAAAAAAAATCACTCCGGACGACTCACCAAGTGGGCCATGGAACTAAGCGAACACGACATCGTCTACAAAAATCGTACTGCGGCGAAATCACAAGTTCTCGCTGACTTCCTGATCGAACTCGCACCAGAATTCGAGCAAGATCTTGTCTCACCAACGTCCAACTGGATCCTGCACGTCGACGGATCATCTACGAACAAAGGATCAGGGGCAGGCATCCAGCTATAGTCTCCGACAGGCGAACTAATTCGACAATCATTCAGCTTCGGCTTGCCCACCTCTAACAACGAGGCCGAATACGAGTCTCTTATTGCGGGACTCAGACTTGCCAAAGCCGCCAAAGCCAAAAGACTCAGCGCCTACTGTGACTCCCAGCTGGTCGCTAACCAATACAGCGGCGACTACGACGCCCGAAACAAAAGGATAGACGCATACCTGAAACTCGTCCATAACCTAACTAAAGATTTCGAGTTCTTCGAGCTCACCAAAGTCCCGCGAGGAGAAAACGTATGTGCAGATGCTCTCGCTTCCCTAGGAAGTAAGCTCCACGATCAAGTCACACGCGATATCCCTATCCACAAGATCGAGAAGTCAAGCATCGACATCACCACTGAACCGGATACCGTCGTTGCAACCATTTCGGCAGCGGTTGACCCACATAGCGAATCTGAAGACTCCTTCGATGACTGGTGCACGGACATCGTCGAATTTCTAACGAAAGGAACAACCCCATCCGACAAGTGGCTCGCCAGAAGATTGAAAACGTGCAGCGCCCATTATGTTGTCATAGACGGCGATCTGCACAGATGGACCGCGACTAAAGTCCTCCTAAAGTGCATTCACGGCGAGGAAACGCGGCTTGTCATGGCCGAAACCCATGACGGGGCGGCTGGCAACCATTCTGGAGGACGCGCTCTCGCTCTCAAAGTAAAGAAACTCGGATTGTACTGGCCCACTCTGAACGACGATTGCGACAATTATGTCAAGCATTGCGACATGTGTCAGCGACACTCTTCAACCATCCATTGCCCGACAGAGCAGCTCCGAACAATGACGGCGCCATACCCATTTATGCGCTGGGGAATGGATATAATCGGACCCCTGCCCCCTTCACGCCAAAAACGCTTCATCCTAGTCCTCACCGACTACTTCACCAAATGGGTCGAAGCCGAAGCCTACGCTAGCATCACAGACAAAGAGGTCCAGAAGTTCGTCTGGAAAAATATCATCTGTCGCCATGGGCTCCCATACGAGATCGTCACCGACAACGGATCCCAGTTCATCTCGCATACATTCCGCGAATTCTGCGAACGATGGAGAATCCGACTCAACACCGCCAGTCCACGATACCCACAAAGCAACGGTCAGGCCGAGTCGACCAACAGGAAAATCATAGACGGTCTCAAAAAACGACTCGACCTCAAAAAAGGATACTGGGCGGACGAACTCGACGGCGTCCTCTGGTCACACCGAATGACACCTCGGTCTGCAACTACGAGTACCCCATTCTCCATGTCTCACGGAGTCGAAGCGATGGTTCCAGCCGAAGTCAACGTCACTAGCTTACGTCGCTCCCACATGCCACAACATATCGAACGCAACCGCGACATGCTCCTCGACGCACTAGATGCTGTCGAAGAGAAGCGCGACCAGGCACTTCTTCGTATCCAAAACTACCAACACCAAATCGAGAGTTACTATAACAAAAAAGTCAAATCGCGACCCTCGAGTTGAGCGACAGAGTACTCCGCAAGGTCTTCGAAAATACTAAGGAGTGGGCGGCCGGCAAACTTGGAACGAACTGGGAAGGACCATACCAGATCACCAAAGTAATCCAACCCGGAGTCTTCCGCCTAGCAACTTCAACCGGCGAAGCCGTCCCCCGCGCTTGGAACTCCATGCATCTAAAGCGTTACTACGCTTGAGGATGCCCAGATCGGGTACAATATCTGCAACTCTGTCCTTTTTCTTATCCCATATCGAGTAGATGCACCCCTTCGGGTCACTTCTTCCTTTTTAAAAAAACGAGTTGATGCACCCCCACATGTAACTTCTACTCAACCAAACGAACTACGAATGGCTTGATCCTTTTTCAAGGTACGTAGGCAGCCATAACCCCCCCCACTAACTGCAAATTCTCGGAGAACAGCCCAGGTTCCCTCAGAACCACGCGACACGTGTCGTCGATCCACCATCGACACGACGGAACCCGTCTGCATCCAAGCCCTGCCCTAACCGGACATCGTCCCAACAAAACAAATAGTCGTACGTCACTTATGCGAGTAAAAGCAATGATCAACTAAAAATCACGCGATGCTAGTCACACGACTAATCAGCATTGATGAAAGGACTTTTATAGGGTCCTAATCAAATGTTGTAGAATACAAGATGTCAATCCAATTCTAAGAGATTCTAATGCAAAGGAAATGCAATTTCATGCTTAATCTAAGTGCAATCAAGATGAGAGGATGATTATGAAACTAAGACAATATTAAAAATGCAATAAAAGATTAAACTTTCTTTCTCAATGAGGCAAGGGGGTTCTTGGGACAAGGGAATTGACTTTGGGTGATCAAGGTTCAATCCAAGATGCCAACTTTTCAATCAATCTAATTCCTTATGCCTAGACAACAAAACTAAGCAAGCTCTATCCCTAGATGAATGCTCTTTTGCAATGATCACCCAAGTACACCAAATCCCTTTGGCTGTAATGATCAAAGCAAACATGGAGAATGAGTCTAATAGCAATCCTAGATTCTTTGACAACTAATCCCTTAGGCAAAGCAAGCTAAAAGCATAGATGAGTTGGTTCAGGCATTTCATAGAACACCTTCCGGGCATGAAATGCCTATAGCTCTATGTTTGAGAGGCCAACCCAAATATAGCATGAAGAACACCAAATCAATGCAAGGAAAGGATAGATCTAACACTAAACACCTTGGATCTACACTTAATCACCCTTAGTCTCCCAAGCCCATGAACCCTAGATAGATCTACTCACTAATAGCCATGAAAAACCTCAAAATCAATGATGATTCAAGGCTAAACATGATTAGAGAAGAAGATAATCTATTTAACACAAAAGAAATGAGATAAAAAGGATCAAAGATCCAAACTTTCTTCAAGATCTTATTATGTTTTTGAGAGAAAAGAAGTTTTTTTTTCAAAAGAGATTACATGAGTATATATAGGAGGCTTGAAAGCCCTTAAAAAAAGAGAAAATTACTAAAATGCCCTTGGCCAAGTGGACCAATGAGAAAAGAGGAGCCAAAAACGCCCAGGGTCAGCTTGCCCATGCCTGGCCGCGCGTCCTGACCCGAGCAGTTCGTCCCGTCCGAGAAATCCACCAGGCCGCGCGGGTCAGTCAAGCCGCGCACGTCTGGCCGCGCATCCGGCCCTTGTCCATCCGTCCAATCCCGCGCGGGTCAGTCAAGCCGCGCACGTCTGGCCGCGCATCCGGCCCTTGTCCATCCGTCCAATCCCGCGCGGGTCATGCACCCCGAGCACCTCTGGCCGCGCATCCGGCCCTTGTCCATCCTGCTGTCCCGCGCGGGTCATGTGTCCCGAGCGTCCTGGCCGCGCATGCTGGCCCGTCCAAGCCTGTCCCGCGCGGGTCATGTGTCCCGAGCGTCCTGGCCGCGCATGCTGGCCCGTCCAAGCCTGTCCCTGGTGTGTCACGTGCGGGTACTCTCACCCGAGCAGTCCAGGCCGCACGTCCAGCCAACCATCTCATGTCCGTCCAAGCTACCGGGTCAGTGATCCTGATCTGTCTCGCGCCCCGGTCGTCCAGGTCTCATCTAAGGAGTGGTCTTGATAATGGTTAGGCTTGTCTTGACCTTGGCCAAACTTGATTCTTCACCTCTTTTGGGGCCATAAGGCTTCCAAACACCTCAAATCACACCAAAGCGCACTCCAACACCTGATAAGGACAAATGAATGCAAAATGGACCTAAACATGCCTAATGCCTAACTTATATGATCAAAATGCATAAGATATGATAGCTAAAAACATGCAAATATGCAAGACATCAAGCATTCGCCTCCACGAGTAGGTCATGTCCACGAGTAGGTCATGCAAGACATCAAACACCTGACCGAAGGAATAACCTGCCGAATGTCTAACAAGCGAGTAAAAGTCGACTAAGGCAGCTAAGAGTGAAACTTCGGTCCTTTCGGTAAAACCGGAGAGCAGGTTTTGGCCAACCAAGACTCTTCCAAGCATTGTGGGACGGACTCAGAACCTTTTTCCTCTACGTTGTTTGACAAGTTTGTTGTTCTACATCTATATAAAATACTTTAAGAAATGAAAATAAATTATTTAAACAATCGAACGTGACAACAAACACGGCAGTTAGATAATCCTGACAAAGTCGACAAAATGACTAAACAAAGCGATTACATCTAAAAACTGCCGAGACCAGTTTCCTGGGTCGCTGTGACGATCGTTCAGGTCCGACAGCTCTGAAGCTCTCACACTTGACTCGCGATCCCGGCGAACCTCGACAGTCAGCAGAGCCCGCGTCCCCCCAGGCGTCGCGCCGGCTCCCTCATCGACATTCTCAGGCATCTCGCCAGTTCTCTCCATCTGACCTTCAGGTGGGACGGTTCCACCCTGATCAGGAACCCTGCTCATCAATGCTCTGGCCGCGCTGAGATGAAGGCGAGTTGTCAGAAAGTACGAGGACCTAAGGATCTTTCTCGACAGCCGCAGAGGCAAGGCGCCCATCGGGGATCGGAAGACCCTGACCCAAAACTTCCCCCCTTGAACCAGCTCTTGGCTGTCCTTCAGCCGGAGTATGGAGGTACGCAGCGGTCCGAGGATGGATCAAGTTGGCATTCGAGCCATACGGGTCGAAGCTTTCAACAATTCTTCATATAATTGAGAATCGAGAACCAGCGGCGACAAGGTGAGATCAGCTATGGGGATCTCCCCCACCCTCAAGGACAGCGCCTCTTGCTGGAACTCCCTCTCGTGTTCCACGAACATGTCGATGGTCGCTTGGGGAATTTCGGTCCCTCCTTCCTTCAAAACCTCCAGGCACTTCCTGGTCCTGAAAGCCTGACTATGCAGCAGCCTCGCATTATCATAAGGACCACGCCGGACCTCTCGAGCGCGGATCCTGTCAAAACGACGACCCACCTTCGCAACCATTGCGGCTTCGACCCTTACCCTCTCCTTGGAAACCTCGAAGACCCTTGAGTCCCTGAGACGCTTAGCCTCGCTCTCGTGCGCCACTACGGCAGATGCCTTCTCGGACTCCAACTCAGCGTTCTTGCGCTCGAGCTCCTTGACAACTTTACGAGAAGCTGCCAATTCATCCTTGAATTGGTCCCTCTGGGAGACCGTCCGAGACATCAGCGCGTTGAGCCTATTAAGCTCGTCCCTCGACTCATTCAGCTGACAGGATAGAAGTGCCTCTCTCTCCGCCGACGCCTCCTCGACCCGCGATAGCTCTTCTCGAGCCTCCTTAAGCGCGGTGTCGTATTTCTCCACGACGACGTTCATACTGCCTTCCCCCTTAAAAACACCATTATAGAGAAACCGACTAAGTAAAATAGGGATAAAAGGAGGTCTTATACAATCCTAAGATCAAGACCCTCACAAACAGCTTGGCCTTGCGGCCTCCCGATACTCGTCTTTGAAGATCAAATTTTCTACAGCGGGCAAGCCACGCATTCCGCCCCTGATTTGACGGAGTAGGTTTGCACACTCCGCCGGAACGTACGCCAAGGGGGCCGGGCCATCATAGTGAAAATCGACCATGTCGGAAAACTAGTAAAAGGGACGAGAACTCGTCGGTGGGTTTAGTGAAGACGTTTTATTAAAGATGGAAGCTTTATCGATTACAAGTAAGGAATGAGAGAATGAAACTATCCGGTGTTCGGAAGTAACCACCGGGAGAAAGTACAAGCCGGAAAGAAACAAGATGAAAACCTTAATTTCTAGCCGAAAGTGTGTGTAGTCTTTTCTGGATGCCCTCCTCGTCGTCTTCCCTCTTCCTTATATAGTCGACAAAACTCATCTCGGTTGCCCTAACTCGTCAGTGAATTGATGGGCTTTTTCGTTATTGGGCCGGCGAATCGTCTACTCGACCCGGCTGCCAAGTCAGATACTTCTAGCCGTTTGTCGTGGGGTTTGAAGTGTACTCTCGTGACTTCCCCGTCTTCTCGGCTCGTCCCGACTCGCCTTCGGCTCGATTGCTGGGCCGAGATGCTTTACTTAGTGGGCCTTTTGATGGACACGGTCCATTCCCCTACAGTAAGCCCCCCCCCAGTTCATCGATGAGCGGTGAAACCGGAGTCGATGGAGTTGGATGAATGGTTCGATGAGTAAGCAGATCGGCGCGTCATCGCGTATTTCCGGGTAGGCGTCTCGGAGGCTCGCTGTCGCTTGTCGTTGCCACTTTGCTTTGGTTAATCATGGTCTAAACATGGTTTGCTCTCTTTAGGAGCGGTTATGCGATAACTAAACCGGTTTATTGCGAGAAAGCGAAACGTCGCCCAACGTCGTTGGGTATTTAGGACGAACTCCGAGGCCCACTTAGGCCCATTTAGGGCTAATGATGATGCCTCGGGAGCCGCCCCTCTTCATCCCCTATAAATACCGTCTCTCAGACCGTCATCTTCACTTCTCTCCGCGATAAAATGTACTTTCTCTCTTCTTTCTCTCACTATCCTCGTTAGGTCTTAGTCGTGAATTATCATTCTACGCGTCAGTCATTTCGTCAACTCGTAGACTCTCTAGAAAAGAGAAAGGGAAGGAAATTGCACGTCCGTCAAGCTCGGCGAGGGACGCCGATGGTAGCCTTCTCGACGACTTCAGCCTTACCCATCGGGAGGCGATGGCAGATACGGTGAATATGAGTCGATCCCAAAGGCTCTTAGTCGCCGACGTGGCTAGGATGATTAGAGAAGGTGGCGACAATCTGATTGTAAGTGAGGCTCGGGAGTGCCTAAGAGACGGCCAAGACGGGGCGCGGGAAGATGACTCGATCATTCTGAGAAACCGCGCGTCGAGAGACGGCAGACGGCCAAGCTTTCTACCCACCACTTACCACCCTGGTGGAATTTTTGAGGAGTTGCCGCCCCTCGATCCCGACTTGAAGCGCTCGTCGAGGGTGGAGGGCCAGTCGTGGAGAAACGTGGAGGGGACCTATTCTACCCCGAGTAGTGTGAGAGCGCTGCTTAGAGGTTGTCGGGCTGTCGGGGTGACTTACCTTATCCCTTCTAGGTCTCAGAGGCCCTGGTCTCTTCCGGTAGGGTACCAATGTGTGTACGAGTCGTACTTTCAGAGCAACACTCGGTTGTGGTTTCCGATACCTCGACTGGTCACGGCGTACGCTCGCCATCGGGATATTGCGATCTGCCAGCTGCTTAATGGATCCCTTCGGCTCGCAGTCGCAGCGATGGTGATGGCTGCCGAAGTTGCGTGTCGATGAGTGTTAGGTCGTTCGAGGAGATGACCTATCTGAAGCCAATGGGTGAAGGCATGTTCTCGGTGAAGATGCGACCGAACTGTAACGTAATTACGGATCACCCGAACAAAACGACCAACTGGCAGCGGTTCTATTTTTATATTAAGTCAGATGACTCCGCGAGATGACTATCGGGTTCTATGGAATCACACCATCGGTAGAACACTATCGCTGGTCATGTTCCCATTTCGTTTCTAATCCCTTCCTTCTCTTTTGTTGTGCAGTTGAGCATCCGAATTCGGCGACATATCCAGAGAACTTTCTGAGGAGCGTCAGGCTGTCGCGGCACTTCGAGTTAATCGCTGGGCTGATATTACTGTCGAGAAAATTCGTGGATTTGCTGATCGTATCGCCAAGAGTAAGACTTAGCGCGAGAGGGGCTACTCTATCTTTTCAGACAATATTTCTCTCCTCCCCTGGGAGCTTACTTCGTGTATTTTCTTTTTCAGAGGATTGGCGCTCCGATCTCCTGTCTATCCCCCCTTCTGGAACCAAGCGTCTGTCGATTTTCCCGGGACCAGTTCAGAAAATCATAAACCAAGCTAGAGAGATGGACGCCCTCCCGGATTTGAGTGCTGCCATTGCTGCTCAACTATGTCTTCCGAGTACTGTCCCGTTACGATCGTCGGCGGGAACGGCTGAGGAAGGGCAGTCGAGACCGTCTTCTCGTCGCGAGATGTCCCTCGAAGCTGCCTCTTCCAAGACCAAGAAGAGCAGGAAGAAGAGATCAAGGGATGATCGTGACATGGGAGGTCACGAGGCGGAGCTCAGGAGGCCGGTTTCGGACGGTGAGCGCGGTGACGCCGAGGAACCAGCGAAGAAGAAGAAGAAGAAGAAGAAGAAGAAGAAGAAGAAGAAGAAGAAGAAGAAGAAGAAGAAGAAGAAGAAGAAGAAGAAGAAGAAGAAGAAGAAGAAGAAGAAGAAGAAGAAGAAGAAGAAGAAGAAGAAGAAGAAGAAGAAGAAGAAGAAGAAGAAGAAGAAGAAGAAGAAGAAGAAGAAGAAGAAGAAGAAGAAGAAGAAGAAGAAGAAGAAGAAGAAGAAGAAGAAGAAGAAGAAGAAGAAGAAGAAGAAGAAGAAGAAGAAGAAGAAGAAGAAGAAGAAGAAGAAGAAGAAGAAGAAGAAGAAGAAGAAGAAGAAGAAGAAGAAGAAGAAGAAGAAGAAGAAGAAGAAGAAGAAGAAGAAGAAGAAGAAGAAGAAGAAGAAGAAGAAGAAGAAGAAGAAGAAGAAGAAGAAGAAGAAGAAGAAGAAGAAGAAGAAGAAGAAGAAGAAGAAGAAGAAGAAGAAGAAGAAGAAGAAGAAGAAGAAGAAGAAGAAGAAGAAGAAGAAGAAGAAGAAGAAGAAGAAGAAGAAGAAGAAGAAGAAGAAGAAGAAGAAGAAGAAGAAGAAGAAGAAGAAGAAGAAGAAGAAGAAGAAGAAGAAGAAGAAGAAGAAGAAGAAGAAGAAGAAGAAGAAGAAGAAGAAGAAGAAGAAGAAGAAGAAGAAGAAGAAGAAGAAGAAGAAGAAGAAGAAGAAGAAGAAGAAGAAGAAGAAGAAGAAGAAGAAGAAGAAGAAGAAGAAGAAGAAGAAGAAGAAGAAGAAGAAGAAGAAGAAGAAGAAGAAGAAGAAGAAGAAGAAGAAGAAGAAGAAGAAGAAGAAGAAGAAGAAGAAGAAGAAGAAGAAGAAGAAGAAGAAGAAGAAGAAGAAGAAGAAGAAGAAGAAGAAGAAGAAGAAGAAGAAGAAGAAGAAGAAGAAGAAGAAGAAGAAGAAGAAGAAGAAGAAGAAGAAGAAGAAGAAGAAGAAGAAGAAGAAGAAGAAGAAGAAGAAGAAGAAGAAGAAGAAGAAGAAGAAGAAGAAGAAGAAGAAGAAGAAGAAGAAGAAGAAGAAGAAGAAGAAGAAGAAGAAGAAGAAGAAGAAGAAGAAGAAGAAGAAGAAGAAGAAGAAGAAGAAGAAGAAGAAGAAGAAGAAGAAGAAGAAGAAGAAGAAGAAGAAGAAGAAGAAGAAGAAGAAGAAGAAGAAGAAGAAGAAGAAGAAGAAGAAGAAGAAGAAGAAGAAGAAGAAGAAGAAGAAGAAGAAGAAGAAGAAGAAGAAGAAGAAGAAGAAGAAGAAGAAGAAGAAGAAGAAGAAGAAGAAGAAGAAGAAGAAGAAGAAGAAGAAGAAGAAGAAGAT